>VYZU01070009.1:34213-56605 GCA_013401355.1 Ceyx cyanopectus
GGGAGGATTCGCCTTTTAACTGGAGAAAAAATAAAATCAAAAAATAACCGTGTGTGTGTGTGTACAGCCCCACACCCCCCCTTTCTCCCCCCCCACCACCAACAACCCCCCCCCTCCCCCCCGCCGGTTGCCTTTTTTGTGCAGTTTCAGCAAAGCTGCGAGGAAGTTGGTCCTTTTGTTCCACTATTTATAGATTGCGTCAACATTGCGAAAAGGAGAAGGCGGAGCGGTGCCACTTACTCCTCGCCGAGGGGTGGTAGCGGAGAAGATATCGGGATGGAGGGGCGGGCGGGCGGGCGAGGAGGGGACGGACGGGACGCCGCACACAAGCCCGGCTCGTTCGAGAGACCTCAGCGCTCTCCTTCAACATCTCCCCGAGCTTTTCCCCCCCGCCTCCACGCTGAGGGAAGCGGCGGCGGGAGCGGGGAGAACCGCTCCGCTTTCCCCTCCGCCCGGCTCTCCCCGGCCGGCTGCCGCCGCACAGCACCGCCCCGCGGGCGGCGAGGCGAGGCGCGGCAAACCGAGGGCCCCGGGGCTCGCTTTCCTCGCTCCTTCCTCGCCTGCTAAACGCCGTGAAAACCCCCCTTAAAACCCCGGCAGAAACCTGTTGCCGGACCCCCGCGCTTTGGCAGCTCCGAGGGGGCAGGTGCACGCATCGCCCAGCCCCGGTTGTTTTCGGGTTGGTTTCGCGTTGGGTTGTTTTTCTCTCCGAAGGGTTGATGTGGGGAGCCGAAGGGAAGACATTTTAAGAAGCTGGGGGGTCATGCGAGTTAGAATTCTCTTCCCCTCCGCCACCCGAGAAGGAATAAGGGGGTCGAGGGGAGAGAACCGGCGCTTTTCTGGCCGAAATCCAATGTTTCTAAAGTGGATGTAAACAAAGAAAACTGCAAACACCAGAGGAGGGCCTTCTCCCGCTGCCAAGGCTGGGGAAAAAAAGCTCCCAAACGGGTGCTGAGCTTCGCTCACCCCTCCTTTTCCTCACGGTCCTGAGCGCCCACGGGTACCTCCGAGCACCTCCCGGGGCTGCGGAGCCGGCGCAGGGCAGCGAGGCTGCAAAATGTCATTTCAAAGCGTCTCTTTTTGCTCTCAAATCTTCTTGTTGGGGTGTTTTCTTTAGTGGTGGTTTTTTTTTTTTTTTCCTGTGGGCTTGTTGTTCTGTTTGGGGTTTGTTTTGTTGCGTTTGGTTTTTTTGTCGTTGTGGGGGTTTTTTTCTTTATTTTTTTTATTTTTTCATTTTTTTTTTTAAGCTTTCTGAGAGCTCGACTTCGCCCCTCCCGCCCCGGGAGGCAGAGCCTCCGTGCCCCGGGGAGGGAGGAGGTCGGCACCGGACTTGCCCGAGCCTGCCGGGTGCTCCCGGGCTCCGGCCTCGGGGTTCTGTGGGACCTGCTGCTGCTTGTAACGTGGAAAAAAAAAAAATAATCAAAAAAAAATCAGGGGACTCCCGCTCCTTTGGCAAAACCTATGTTTAGACGGGGAAATTCTCCCTTGCCAACACCAAGGCCGGCGGGGTGTCACTGCGGGGTTAGAGAGGAGCTGGAGGGAGGATGGAGGCTTCAGGAGCCGTGACACCGCTTGCGTGATCTCCCTCAAAACACCCTCGATGGACACGCGGGTGCCCAGCAGAAGTTACAGCAGCCGCACCGGGCGAGGTTTGCATTTTTTTCCCCCNTCCTTTTCCTCACGGTCCTGAGCGCCCACGGGTACCTCCGAGCACCTCCCGGGGCTGCGGAGCCGGCGCAGGGCAGCGAGGCTGCAAAATGTCATTTCAAAGCGTCTCTTTTTGCTCTCAAATCTTCTTGTTGGGGTGTTTTCTTTAGTGGTGGTTTTTTTTTTTTTTTGCTGTGTGCTTGTTGTTCTGTTTAGGGTTTGTTTTGTTGCGTTTGGTTTTTTTGTCGTTGTGGGGGTTTTTTTCTTTATTTTTTTTATTTTTTCATTTTTTTTTTTAAGCTTTCTGAGAGCTCGACTTCGCCCCTCCCGCCCCGGGAGGCAGAGCCTCCGTGCCCCGGGGAGGGAGGAGGTCGGCACCGGACTTGCCCGAGCCTGCCGGGTGCTCCCGGGCTCCGGCCTCGGGGTTCTGTGGGACCTGCTGCTGCTTGTAACGTGGAAAAAAAAAAAATAATCAAAAAAAAATCAGGGGACTCCCGCTCCTTTGGCAAAACCTATGTTTAGACGGGGAAATTCTCCCTTGCCAACACCAAGGCCGGCGGGGTGTCACTGCGGGGTTAGAGAGGAGCTGGAGGGAGGATGGAGGCTTCAGGAGCCGTGACACCGCTTGCGTGATCTCCCTCAAAACACCCTCGATGGACACGCGGGTGCCCAGCAGAAGTTACAGCAGCCGCACCGGGCGAGGTTTGCATTTTTTTCCCCCCCCTCCCCTTGCTCCTTGAAATCTATGGGCGTGTGATTTCCCTTGTTTGGAGACGACGGATGCTTTCCCGATGATGATTTTCTGGGGGAAAAGTGCGAGTCCCACGGAAATCTCCCCAAACCCGCCCCGCCCCAACCCACGCACGGCCCCGGGGAGCGGAGAGCGCAGGTAGTTGGCTGGGGAAAGATGCCAGGGAGTAAAATTCAATCCATTAATGAGGTTTCCTTCTTTGAAGCGTCCCCCTGATCCCGGGCTTTCCACCCCTCTACGACTTGGCGGCGAGGTCTCCGTCCCACTTGGCTGCTCTTGCGACGGGACACGATGCTCGCTCATCCTTAGCGAGCTCTCCACGGGGGCTGCGACCCTTTTCCTGCTCGGCTGTGCTAACAAAAGCAAAAAATAAAAATAAATAATAATTAAAAACAAGGAAAAGCAAAAGAAAACAACGAAAATTACCCAGTCCAAGGGCGAACAGCGTTCGGTGTCACTCAAAAAACAAACCGTCTTTGGCGTTCAAACCCCGTGGCAACAGCGGACTTTTGGAAGTAGCCCTTTGACTGATGGTGTAAAAATTGGGGGGGTTTGGATTGTTGGTGGAAAGGAGTAATATAGTGGTAATAAAGAGTAGATCCGGATTATGAACGGTGAGTAAGTCTGCCTGGAAAGAATTGAGCTGAACAGAGGGTAGGTTGGCTCAGTGCTTCTCTGAAAAGTTAGAAGAAAATAGCATTTTTTTTTCTGTTTTCTTCAGGTGTGACGCGCTGGCGCTTCTTTTTATTGATTATTTCTTATTTTTTTCATGAGACACGCCTCTGAGACAAAAGGTTAAAACCCCAAACAAATAAACAAACGCGATGGAAATGGGCCAAGGACCATTAAAGCGAGAGGTGAAACGCGTGAGCAGCCAAGGGCGGGCATTCCTGCCCGCATCACTGCCCGCTTCACCGCAGCCGGGCTCTCGGAGCCAGGGCTGGACTGCGGCGAAAGCTCAGCGGCGTTCAGAAAGTGTTGCAACAGCACTTTGGAAGCCTCTAAAGAAAAGCTGAATTGTTCGAACTTAGGTAACTTAAGGAAACTCGTTATGACCTACATTGCTTTTCTGAGTCAGCAGGCAGCAGCTGCAGCCCCGGGCTCGGCGCGTCCGTCCCTTCCCCTCCCACCCCCTCCCGCCGCCCCTCCTGGGCTCCCTGCTTCCCGGCTTGACAAATAAACTCGCTTTCACTTCTGCCGTCAGGAATAACGTATCATGCGTTCGCATTTCAGATTAACCTATTTTAATTTTTTAAAAATTTATTTACTTTTTATTATGGTTGATTTGAGGGGTTTTTTTTTCAGGTTTGAGCAGTGAGGCTGCTGCTTCGCTAGTGGTTTAGTGGCTGGTTTGTGAGAGGGAAAGATAATTTAAGCGGAAGACAAGGGTGTTTTGTTGTTTTTGGTTTGTTTTTTTTTTCCCAAATGTTTAAGAGCTGTACTTTATTTTCCGAAAGTAAACCGTTTGTTTCCTGCACCGCTGCCTTCTAGGGAAAAGTTACTACGTGTTGTACACAGCTTTGCTCTTGAGATAGAGGAGGAAACCCTCAAGTTCTTATCAAAAGCTCACCGATCAACCCTTCGTGTTCCTTCTGCAATATCATATAAAAGTAGAAATTATTAAGCTCCCAATGACATTCTCTCATAGTTTACTCCAATTTGCAGCGAGCTCCCAACAGTTACACCGACCTTTTCTTAAACGCACGGTCAGCATCAGGGGAAGAACGCGTTCACATCTTGATGAAAATAATCTTGTGCTCCAATTTCTCACCCCCAGCCCGGTCTGGGGACGGGGAAAAGCAGCCAGTCAGCTTTCTTTTTTATCATCAAAATGACGAAACAGTCGAGATGAAGTGATGGCCAAAAAAACTCCGCCTTTTGGAAAGAAGCTCTCGCTGCCTCTCCCTTGCCCCCCGCCGCTCCCCCTCGGTCCTGGCCGCTTACTTATCGGCACTCCGTTGACATCAGCAGGCAAAACACAGCTCCAAACGCCTGGATTTTCCAGTCAAGCGTTTACTGGGTTTACAGAGCGCTCCGAGCACCGCTTTTGGTGTTATTAGCCTTATTACTGCTACCTTTTGCAAACGTTGAGGATTTTTTTTTACTGTCCGCATAAGGCAGCTCGCCTCTTTTGAAAACGGGATGGAGAAATAAAACCCAATTTATTAAAAAGAAAATGAAAGAGAAAAAAAAAACCACCCCCAAACTTTCACAGCACTTGTGGGGAGTTATTTGCTGCTTTTTTTCCTAACAACTTTGAGCAGCTGTGCGCGATATTTCAGCCCAAAAATCCAGCGAAACGCGGAGGTAGCCATCGAAACAACTCCCCGTGCCCCTAAGCAGGGAGAAGGGGGTAGGAAAACGCCAGCTCTGGGTTTGGTGCCGGGGGAAATCTTGTTTCTCGGCGGGGACAACGCGCCGCTCCCATCCCCGTGTCCTCGACGGGTGCGTTTGCGGCGGGACACGGGGCGCCGCGGGTACGAGATGCGGTCGCGCAGCCCCCCCCAGGCTCTGCCCATCACCGAGCAGAGCTCAGCGCCTTCGCCCGCCTCTTAGCTTTTTTTTTTTGTTTTGGTAACAAAAAAATAAACCCAGATTCCCCCGTTGGTGTCACAGAGAGCGCGGGGGTAACCGCGGCTTCAGAGCGCTCCTCCTTCACAGGGTGACAAATGTCAAAGGCAGGGGACAAGGGAGGAAAAAATTAGATGTAGCTGGGGAGAAGAGGAGGGGGTGAGAAGGGTTTGGCTCTGCCGGGGGTGACACGGTGCATCTCCCACTTGCAGCGAGCGGGAGCGGCTGCTCCATCCCCTGCTCCATCCCGCTCCCCTCGGCCATGTGCCTGGGAGTTCTCCGGGAGCCCCGCGGCATCCCCGGGGAGCACCCCCGAGACCTGCCGACCTCACCCTGCCCCTCGCAGGACACCAGCAGCCCCGCCCGGGGCTGAGGGAGGGCGGCGGAGCTCCCTCCGGTCCCCCAAATCTCCTCTCCGTGCGGTCAAGCCCAGGGAATGAGCTGGAAAAGCGAGATTTTGGGGAAAGCTGTGGAGGGAATGGACACGGTCTGCGCGTCAAAGCGAAGCTGAAAGATCAGCAGCCGCAGTTAAATCAGTCCCTACTACCGAGATTTTGGGGCGCCTTTTTTTTTTTTTTTTAACTTGGAAACTTTTTTTTTTTGGGTGTGTCTAGAGCTGCGTAATTTCGAATATTTTATTTATTTTTTTTTTCAGGCGCCGTTGTCTCTAACGAGCGTGTGCGACCAGTTTTTTAAGGACTGGGTGATTTTTGCTTCATACCAACTGGATCTCTGCACTATTTAATCAGCCCCGTGCGCCTCATCACGGTGGTTTGGTTTTGGTTTGGTGTTTTGTTTTTTTTACTGAACAAAATAGCTATCTAGGCAGCCTGTGGTCAGCTCGGTATTGCAGGACTGAAAAGGTAACGATGCAATGTGTGCAAAATGATTGTAGCCTTTCAGGATGTTACCGAGGTTAAATAAAAGTCCCGGGACGATAATAGCAAAAAACCTGGTAGCCGTCCAAGAAGAAAATCGTTATTTTTAATTGAGTCGAGATTTTTGCTCGGTTGGTTTTGTTTGGACGGTTGTTTTGGGGGGGAGAGTGTTGTTTTCGTTTTGTTTTGTTTGGAGTTTTGGTTTTGGTTGTGGTTTTGCTGTTTTGCTTTTGTGTTTTTTTGTTGGTTTCTTTTTTTTTTTTTTTTCTTCATAGCGTAACTGGAAAATATCTTTGTTCTGTGTAAATTAGTGGAGACTTTAAAACGTGCTCTTCACGGTTGACTGGAGGGAGGATATATACAGCAAATAATGACAACCCTTACTGGAAGAAATACAGTACCCTGGCTTTGGATAGCGGTGTCCCAGCGACAACTTATATTTACCTTTTTTTTTTTTCTTATTTTTCTTACTATAATTATTTCAAAACTGTGGCCAGGAGCACAGGGTGTCATTTCAGAAATGACCCCTTGGCCCCCCGAGCTACCCCTGGCCAGAGAGGGGCTGCCGGGGGCCGGGGACAGGGGAAACTCGCTTTCCCTCAACCACAAATATGAAGTTTCTCTCCCCTTTTTCGTTCCCCAGTCCACAGGTTTGGCTGATAATAACTAAATCTCTGTCTGACAGTGAGATTTCGTGCCAGGCTCAACATCCAGCTCACCCCCTCGATGCCAGGTTTCTCAGCATCCCGTTTTTGGACAATTCCAATATATAACTAAGCCCAAATGATCTCTTCGTCCTTGTCCCTGTCCCCCCACGGTGGCATCGGGGTTACCGCTCAAACTTGGCTTAGATTTGGGTGTAAATTGAGGTGTTTTGAGCTCTACAAACGGCTTTATTATCTTCCTATTTGGTTTAACAAAAAGAAGCGATTTAAAACCCCGTCGTTCAAAGTACCAAATGCAAATACTCGACACCTTGGTGTCTGTTGGTCACTTTTCTTTCTCTGGGCGCATAAAGAATTATTTAATATATAGAAAGATGCGAAGAATCACCTCCTCTTAGGTCAGACGACGCAATTAAGCGCAATTAGAATCGGGAAAAGCTGGAATATCGCTGTAAAAAAATCAGCAGCAACTGTTTTGTTTGTGGTTTGTGGTTTATTTTATTTTATTTAATTTTTTTTTCCAAATGTAACCTGATTTTGGACTTACATAGCATCTTGTCGATTATTTACTCATCCCGATGGGCCCGATTCTGCCCTCAAGGTGAGGTGCTGGGCCGGGTGAGAGGCGGGGGTCCTGGGACAGAAGCGATGTCACCACTCAGCTCTTGGTGAGGAGAAGCAGGGTGGAGAGCTGCTGCAAAACCTGCTTCCCAGGCTACTTTTGGCTTCCGGGAAAATGAGTAGTTCCTGTGAAACATTTCAATTGCTGGGATGGAAACTTACAACGTAAAGACACAAACGGTAATGACGCCACTTCGAAAAGCAACTTCTGACTCACTGAAAAGCAAGAAGAGCTTTCAATACCTGGTAGATAATGCCAGATAATTTCCATCCTGCTGCGCTGACACCAAGCCCTGCGTCTGGGGGGAGATTTCAGGCTTTTCTTTTTCATCCCCCTCGGAGAGCGGGGGACCCTCCTCGAACCCCCGCCGGCTGCAGGGGGCACGGCACGGCTCAGGCTCGGTCCCCACCGCCCCGGGACAACGGGAGAGCCTCTCATCAGCGGCATCTTCCCGAGCCCGGGATTCGTTTTGCCCCGCTCCCCCCCGTGCCCCTTTGGCCGCCTTGTGCCGGGCACAAGAAAGCGGTGCCAGTGCCTCCACCCGCCCCGTCCGAGCTGTTCTGCAGGGGTGCAACTACTTTCAAGTCATGAGTGCTTCTTATTTATTTGAGGTTTTTTTTTTAATGGTTTCTCTGAATCAGCCTCTTATCTTTTTCTCGCAGAGCCATTGAAACCAGTGGGCGTGCAGGCGAGTTGCGGCAGCCCAGAGATCCAGAGATCTCACTTTTCCTCCCCTCTAAGCGCTGCAGTTCAAATGCTGGCAGTGTCCAGCTGTTGCTGCTGGTCAGTATTTACCACCACTCATTTATCTCCAGAGTTCAGCCTTTTTCTTTTTGTTTTTTCTTTCTTTTTTTTTTTTTACCTTTCCTTTCCTTTCCTTTCCTTTCCTTTCCTTTCCTTTCCTTTCCTTTCCTTTCCTTTCCTTTCCTTTCCTTTCCTTTCTCTTTCTTGTGTGGGTAAATACAAAATAACTCTGCGTTCGACCATTTTCTGCTAAACTTAACACCCCTAGCTGCGGATTTGTCCGTGCTTAGACTTTCCCGGGCAAGCTGAAGCGTTGCTGGGGTTTTCTGCACACAAAGCAACCTGTAGGTCCCATCGGCACAGCACCCGGCTTTTTTTCCCTGCCTGTGTCTCTGTGGCAGCGGCCATCAGCTGTCCTGGGGCAGGATTAACCGTGGGGTTAATCACTGAGGGGTGCCCTGGCCGTGTCCCCCCCTTTCACCCCCGTTGGCAGGTACAGGGTGCGGGAGCATCTCCCTAAGGCAGCCGGCGGAGGAGCTGTGTCAGTGCTGCCAGCCCACGACCCTGCTGGGAACGTCTGGGACAGCGCTGGGTTGGACTGGGACTGTCCTGAGGCAGTGTTTGGACAATACTGGGACAACTGAGGCAGCGGTGGGACAGTCTGGGATAGTTAGATTAGTGCCGAGACATCCTGGGATGGTGCTGGGACAAAGATGGGGTAGTCTGGGATTACCCTGGCACGGGCTGGGACTGTTCTGGGACGGTTAGGGTAGTACTGGGACATGCTGGGGCAGTGCTGGGACATGCTGGGACAGTGCTGGGATAGCCGGGGCAGTGCTGGGATAGCCCCCTCACCGCGCTCTCCGCTAACACGGGGCTGCCGCGGTCAAGAAGCATCCGCATCCCTCATCAAGTGGCTGGGAAGATGAGAGGCAGCTGCCAACATCAGCTGGCTTCTCCACAGCTGCACCCAATACACATTCTGCTTTCGTCCCTCCTTAGGGTGGGGTGTTTTTTTGCCCTCCTGGAGAGCCTGAGCTGCTCCACCCGCCTCCCTCTCCCCCCCTTCGCTGCCGCCCCGCGGGTCGTTCCCAGCGGCATCACCTCCAGCTCTGTGGCGACCCCAGATGCCCCCGCTGCCAGGGCCCTGGAATAATCAAGCTCGTTAGCTGGTAGCTAAAAAGGTAAAAGACAAACCTAAAAAACCCTCTCGTCAACTTTCTTTTTGATTTATTTTTTAAAAGGAGAGTGATCTTTGCATCTCAGCTTTTGGACCTCCCGAGCAAGCTGCTGGAGTACCTTCTGGATCTGTGAGTGTGGGAAAACGAATCCAAGGAGAATAATTTAGACTTTTTGTAGAGAGTTATAGCAAAGATATCAAGAGTCATCTATTGAAATGAGAATTTACTTGCACTCTGAAATGCTGCTGGCTCTGAAAAGGTGTTTTCTTCATTACTTTTGCTTAGAGATGCAATTCAGTTCTTACTCTGCCATGTGCATTTCGTGCACCAAATTCATTAAAGATGCGTGCTTCATACAATCCCCCAGGACAACTTTAACCAGCACTGACATTTTATTTGACTTGGCAATGTAACAGTGGGGATTTGACTCATCAAGATGTAAATTAAGAGTAAACAGAGAAAAAAAATGCTTCTCGGCATACATCTGAATGTATATTTCCTCATTTTAATAGATGAATTTACTTCTCAGTCATAATAAGTGCTCTAGAGGGAACTGGAGAAAGAATCATCAACATTATTAGTTTACTAAAGGGCTAATTTATGGAGAGACTGTGTAGAGTATCTCTAATGTACATCTGCATAGACAGAAAGCAGTTTGGGCAATGAAAAGTAAATTTTTAAGGGGAGATTTGCAATGTGCAAATACACTGCTCCTGCTGAAGTGCTCACTCCTAGCAAAGCTCAGGGCTTAAGGATGATCCTGGGTTCCAGTCTAGAATGTAAACTGGTTTTGAGTTGTTGCTTCAAGGCATGCAAACTCTAGAGAGAAATGAGATTTCTTAGCGTGCCTGGCTGCTTGTGTCACCTGACTCTGCATGGCTTGGTGTTTGCCACTTATCAAATACAGCAATTAAGTGATTTTTGATTGTCAAAACATATATGTTGTTGATATCACATAGCTATGCAGGCTAAATGTGTCAGCTGATTGAAGAAATGAGACAAGTAATTAGCAGAATTAGGTAGTTGGGGTTTTTTTTTGGTTGTTTTTGTTTTATTTTGTTTTTACCAGTAGCTCTGAATGCCTCAAATTGCTTTCTAGAATAAAGTGCAATTGCTGCCTTACCACAAAAGTCATCTACTGGGAAAGGTTGTGATTGTCTCTACCCCTTCCATTTGGAGCCCCAGATCTCTGAGGATGGGAAATAAGCATCTCATGTGAAAACCCCCTGAAGTTTGTACTTCATATTTTAACTTCCCTTTGCAAGGCAGCTGCTGCATTTGCACGTGTGGGAATCTGGTGAGCCATACAACCTTAGGCTGAGGATTTCTATTCACGAGGGATTAGCTGAACTGTTTTCCTAAATCAGTCACCAGATCTGGATTCCAAATTAACAAAGTGGTGCTGAGCAGTGATGTAGACTCTAGGTAGCAGCTTTGCAAGTTTATTCAATGAAAGCATTATAAAGGCAGGCTGTCTAACTGCCTTAGCTTTAGTGCAGTGAACTCTGAGAGCTGGTGGAGTTAACTGAATTTATAACAAGGAAAAAGCTCAGGTTCATTCAGCTCCAGGGATGCTGAATGAGCACTGCTGGGCTTTGCACAATTACTCTAAACACAACTACTCACAACAAAAAGTTTAGATGATGCAGAATGGCTGCTGAATCCTAGAAAATAGTGTTAGAAGGGACCTCAGAGATCACTGAACTTCTCCCTGGGCCCTGGTGACACGTCACCTCTCTGTTTCTGCCATTTGTCCATCCCTAAAGACATCCAGGGATGGAGATTTCATGCAGCAATCGTGCAATCTACACCAGTGTTTAACTGTGGAAGTCTTTTCTTGGCATGATTTCTGTAGTCACCTTAGACTAAACCAGTCCTTTTGGTGTTTTGCTGTATCTCAAACTAGACTTGGTATTCCAGCTGAGAACTTGCTACTGCTGAGGAAGCAGACAGCTCAAATTTCCTAGAGGCTGTCTTATTCTTTATGTATCCTGCTATGGGATTTACTTATTTTCTTTTTAATTACAGCAGCCCAGTTGATTATATCCTGAGTGTGCTCCCCTAGCTTCTTTCCATGGGGCTGCTGTCTTAGCAATTCTCACCTAGCCTGTGTTTGTGCAGTGTCAAAGTACAGGAATTTTTGATTTGCCACCTCTTTTTGAGCCTGTTTTTCCAATTTGTCAAGATAATCTGAATTTCAGGCCTATCTTGCAGTGAGCTGGAATCCTCTATTAGCATGGGATTAACTGCAGTAATGAATAAACATATTTCATCTTCTCCCATTCAGGTTATTAATGGAAATACCAAGAAGCTCCAAATTTAGCATAGATTCCTGGGGAATCCCACTATATATCCTTCCATTTCAATAACTAACCATGGATAAATGCTTCTAGTGAATGACTTCCCAGCCAGTTTGTGTTCATCCTATATTAGTTTCCTCTAAACTGTGTTTCTTTCCCTTAGGTAGAAGAGTAATACATGTCAGTGTCAATAACAGTCAAGATATGACACCTCCTGCTTCTCCCATCTGCTCTCCTGTTGCAGAAGGAAACTAGATTAGTATGTCACCACCTAGCCTTATCCAGAAAAGAATATACACACTTAATTCAAGCCTTTATGAGGCCTGGAGTAGCAGTTCCCAGTGATGACTTCAAGTGAAGGCACTACCTATGTATGAGGGGAGGCACCAACCTGTCTGAAATGAAACTGGAGTAGTGGGGCTCACAAGCTGAAGTTCATTTGTCAGGGTTAATGTGGTGTCACAGGCTGGGCAGTGGGGCTGCTAGAGCAATTTTATGTGAGACACTGCCCTAGAGCCTTTTTCCATCTATTTTTATTTTTTTTTTACAGGTGAGTACAGTATTTGAGACTTAGTGTTTGAGCAAAGTGCCATTCAAATGCTATTTGTAGCAAAAGAAGAAGGAAACAGTTGAATGTCTGAAACACACCAAAAGAAAAACCAATGATTAAAATATGATTTTCATTCAGGTATGTAATGAAAATTCAAATAGGCCACATTCTTCCCAAATGGGCAGTTTGACATTCACTGTCAATGCCCAGAGAAGCCACAGGAGTCAAAATGGTTCATCTTTGTAACGTGGAAGACTGTGATGGTATCATCCCCTAGGTACATCTCTGCCATAAAGCACCAATGTTTCCCTCTTCTGAAATACAGATGTCTATCCAGATGTAGGTGTTTGCAGTATGGAGGTTTGGATCTACCTAGTCATTGATAAAACTGTCATCTCCAAGGAGCATGATGTCCCAATATTTTTATCTTATACTATATCTCCATCTCTTCCTCCTGCTGTAGATGGTATTGATGTTCTCAGGTGGTATCTCTGGACTGCATTCACTGTAGAAGTGGAAAAAAAAAAGTGCATTTCTAGGGAGAAAGTCCTCTCCTTGCCTTTCTGTTTGGCTACAGGAAGTATTTTTCATCATAGGTTGCAGTGAGGAGCTATAATTCAGCCAATTTTGGTGTCTTTGTTGTCAGGAAAAAATGATCTATCAGGGCCCATTTAGTGGGAACTTCAGCCAGACACTTACTTGTGCTGATTCTTTGTTATTTTCTCATTATGTGGTTCCTAGGTTTCTAAAGGTCTTGACATACATTCTCTACCAATAAGGAAAAAATCCCTCCTCCTGAGATTTAAGCATGTTGCTTTTATCTTTAATGGAGATATGTTTGAACGTCTGTCATCATGTTCACTAAATCATCTGTCAAAGAAATCCACATTTTTAGTAGCCATTACCTCAGCTCAGCGATAAATAAAATTCAAGCTTTTATGTCTAATCCTCCATATGATTTTCAGGTGGATAGGGTAACACTGAAACCACATCTTAAATTTGTTCTAAAGGTGGTTTCAGATTTCTTATTAATCAGCAGATCCACTTCCCAATATTTTTTTTTTTCCCATGACCCATTTCACTGGTAGGAGAATCAAAAAGCTGATCCTTCTTGAACATGCTGCCTCACCCAGACAAAGCTTTTTGCTACTCTTTGGTCTCAAACAACCTTTGTTGTTCAGGATCAAATCGAACTTCAAACTCATTCAGGATGAGTTAGCACGTTTTATCAGAGCCACACTTGATGTTATCAGGTTAGATCCACCAACCCATCTCAAGGCACACACAGCTAGAGCACCAGATACTGCTGCAGCATTTGCTGGCAGAATTCCAGTAGCTGAGGGCTGCAGAGACACCATGAGATGGTTGATAATCACATTTATGAAGCAGTACTTTTGCTGGTAGCACGAAGGTTTGCAGGGCACTGATTCTTCAGTCTTTGTGCCAAAGAGTAGTTGACATTTGCTGCTGGGTGATGAGACCCCCATCAAGGGTTTGACAGGTGCCAGGACTTGAAGAATGAAGAGGAGTTGCCTTTGTCACTAATTTTTCTGTATGTTTTTTTGTAGGTAGCTCCCACAACCAGCCCTTCTGTTCCCCAGCTTGTCGTGTGGACTGAGCCACTGAAGAATTGCTGGTGGTTTGCTGTGGGAAGAAAAGCAGAGGTGAGCAGGTTGTGCACACACCTTGGTAAGGACACAGCAACACTAGAAAAATGTGAATTCTTATGCAGAAGAGACACATCCATTTAGAGTGGGGTTTACCTGCATAAAGCATCCTATGATTAGTGACCCTCTGTGTTGTTCCATGTGAAACACAACACTATATTCTCATTATTATTATCAGCAAGGAACCTGTGGTTGCTAACACTAAGTCATGTCTTTTTTTTTTTTTCATAGGAGTTAGACTTCATTAGAAATGAGAAGCAGGTTTTGTTTTGTGTGCAGCTGAATTTTCTTTATTAAACCCAGTGATCTAGAGCAAAATTACACGCCAACCCACAGAAGTCCTTCAGAGTTGTTATTTTAAACCTGGATCAATGAACAGTTTATTCTGAAGCTTTTCAAATGTGTATGCATATGCATTGTATACCTATATGCTACACATATATGCAGTGACAAAGCAAGTAGTTTAATCCATTTTATGGGTCCAGTCTGGAGTTCTGCATGCATGAACTTGTGTGTGGTCAAGGAGACTTGCATATTTTTGAACTCAAAGTTGGCCTAATAAAAGATATCAGACTACAGTGCTTGCTTTGTCAACCCTATTTTGCTGCTTCAAAATGACTTGCAAGATTAATATTCGATTTTTAACATAAAAACCAAGAAAAAAAGAAGTGTTTACTTACTGCAAGGAGTTGATTCCGTGTTAATGACCCCAGAGGAGGCTTGTACACAAGGTGCAGATTGTTGCCAATTTGATGTATATTCATAGTACAGAACATGAAAAAGTGAAGTTATACCATCTTGAGGATTTTGTTTGTATAAGAAGGTTGGTTAGAAAAAAAAAAACCCAACCCCTTTAAGTAATCATAGTGTGTGTTTGATGGTGGAAATTAGTATGAATGTTTCTGGCAGTGGAATGATGTGATGTGGTTGTGTTTCTGTTTTCACTGCCTGCTCAATATTGGCCTTTTACAAATACAGATTACCATGTCCATGGAAGGAATTTACAGCTTTGGCCCCCTTGTCTCACTCTGTTACAGCACCTTTTCTGTACTATATGTTACATATCCTCCCAACTGTATTTTTTTCTGACAGAAAAAGGAAATATCTGTGGACTGAGATCCTGAAAACGTGTGAGCTTTACTATTTAACTGGGTGAAATTAGTATTATTTCCCACTTACCTTGATTTCAGTGATCCTTTACCAGATAGTGACATTGCATACTGGTAGCTCAGAAAAAAACAACCCCTTAATAATAATAACAATGGTAGAAAGAAATTTTTTTTCTTTTCCTGGAGTTTAGTTCCAGAGGAAAACATACTTGGCTGGTGTGTGGTTTATAATGATAATTAACAGCAAGATAGTGCAGCAGAAATGGAGAGCAGAGTAGTCCAGGAGCTTCAGTTATGTGGTTCTGTTCACTTCTAAGGATTCCAAAGTGCTTAAAAAACAATATTACAGGCAGGATAGGCAGCTCTGCCCAGGATGAAGGATTCCTAAATCTTCCTGTTATATGAATCTGGTTTTACTTTTTTTTTTTTTTTTCCAGAGCTTTGCTAAACAACATGTATTCAGGCAAAATTAATTTTAATCCCATGTCAGTCTCTTTTTATTTAAATTTTTGAATTGAAAAGTGATGGAACTATTTATGAGAAGATGCCTAGTAAAAATAAATATATTTTTCTTCTGCAAAGAAAAAAAATCCTAAACCTAACCCCTGTATTTTAAAAGGTTTTAGAGCAGACAGCTCATTCTTTGCCTTCGAATCAGGTATACACCTTTTTCCACCCTCATAAAGCCTTTCCAATCCACTTGACTGTTTCAAGACGTGGAAAAAACCCACAATTACCAAATATTCCGTGGAGATTTACTAAAAGCCTAACAGCAAATATTTCCAGAGATTTCATCTTCTCCTCCTTGCACAGCTCCTTCCCATCATCAGACTTTCCACACAGTGTCCTCCCAGGATGACTGAACAGTTGCTAGCTGGGTGCCCCAGGGGCCAAGGCAGAGGCAACCCCTCTGGTGTTTTCCCTGGGCGTTGCTGAGCTGTAGCACTGCAGGGTAGGGAGCCTGTCCCTCCCTCCTAAGCTAAAATGCAACTCAGGGGCTCCCCAGATTTTTCTCATGGCTGTTGGCAGGTCTCCAGCACAGTTTCTGTTTGACACTAGCCCTGGATGCATGTTGAGAGTTGGGCGACCACAACCAAGCCCTGATCAGCCACGTCTGCTGTTGAAATTAGTCCTGTGTTGGGCAGGGGTTGGGGGTCCTTCCCCAAACCTGTGTGAGTTTATAGTTTTGGGATTCTTTGCTATCCATTTCTCCATTAGTCTTTATATATATTCTATATTTTAATATATATATAAATAGAATATATATTTATAATATATACAATAGATAATTTATATTATATTTTTAATATTTATATAATTTNAACAGTCTTTTTTAGTTTGTTTTTAAAAATACCCTAATATATTCAAAATACCTCATTAAGCTAACATTCCAGCTCCATGGACAAATATCCTCAAATTCAGACTATCACACTGCTATTTGCAGCCTCTGTATACTTCCAATATATGTTTGCATTGAAACACTGAGTTTTGTGGTTGCATTGTGTTTTTTCTCATGGCTTCATCACAGTGTTAGGGGTTGGAAGGGAGCTAGAAGACCATCTAGTCCAACCCCCCTGCCAGAGCAGGGGCACCTAGACCAAGTCACCCAGGAACAGATCAAGGTGATCTATGGTAGAAGAAGAAAACCAGCTCTTAAGGTGCTTGTATTCTGCTCTGGGGGGCTGGACAGTGTCTTCGCCTCTTCCACCCTGCTCCTGTGTGGTAATGGGCAAACTTCCCCATCAGCAACTCTCCCACGGGGTTATTAATTGCCAAAAGAGCCTTTCTGCTTGTACCAATACTATCTGGAATAGATGATTGTGCAAATGTCATCCATCAATCAGAACGCTTTCTTCCTTAATGGCATGTATGACATTCCATTTAATAAAGTCTTCATCAAGTCAGGTTAGGTAATTGTTAGTTCCTTATATCTGTTTAACATCTAATGTTCACGTTCTAGTGAAATTTACACATTACACTGATAATTATTTAGAAATGATATTTGGCAACGAATTAGGCAAAACTATCTCACAAATTTCTCAAATTCAGGGAAATGTTCAGGCAGCACATGGGGTTGTTTTTCAAACCTCAGTAGGCTTAATTAGATCCTGCAGTTCATTCATTTGCACTAAAGTCAATTGGAAAGTCTGTGAGATCAAAAATTATGCCCAATGGGCACATAACTGTAGAGAAGAAAATGTCAGCTCCGGATGGTAGGATTTCTGACTTCTTGTTGGTTAGACTCTCTCTCCCCCTTTCCCTTTTTTCTCTCTCAATTAGCTTTTCTTGTGTTTTTATGTGAGTGGTTTTGAAAGGTTTCCTGGAAAAAAAAAAACCAAAACCCAACCAACTTGCTGCATATACGCTACATGTTTTCATTTGCAGATCACTGAAATGGATAGGCAGATAAATAGATAGGGTTTTCTGAGCTTATGAAATATGTCACGTAATATAAAACCTTCTTCTAAGTCTGTTTTGTCAAATATGTCAAATTATATTTTGGAAATTATATTTCTGAAAGATATTTTCAGCATTTCTTATTGCTGTTCCTGATCTAAGCACCCTTGTTTGACAGTCCCTTAATCTGTCTGATATAAACTGAATGAATAGCAGCATTTAAAAATATGGCTTCAGGGACTCCTTAGGAGGTTTCTTTGTAAGTGTACATTTACTAGTTCATCTGTAAATTTATTTTATGAGGTGTTTAAACCTCAAGAAAACTGAAAAGCATAATATTAATGCCTGGTTTACATCTACTGAAGTCAATGGGAACTTTGCAATTGACTTTAATGGTAGCTTATGTCCTCTAATTATGAAAGTGGCAAGGATGATATATGCAAAACCACAAGGAGAGTTTTCTGTTTCATCATATCCTATTCTATTTGCAGATGCATAAGCAAAGTACCATGTGGTTTGCTCTTGAATTAAGCAATTCAGTGTTGGGACTGAATCCTGACCCGAGTTGCTGCTTTAGATGGTGTTTTACTTCTCAGAAGATCATGGACTGCTCCTTCTCTGTGTGTCTCACAGAGGTGACAAGGTAGGAAATCCAGCCAAATTTTCAAGAGGCTTTTGAAAATGATGTTTTTGCTTTTCATTGTACATCCACCTTATGGTATGAGTCATGGAAGAAGTTGATGAAGCAGTTTTCTCCCTAATTGTCTTGGTTTTTTTGGGGTTGTTTTTTTGTTTTATGTGATCAATTTTGACAAGGTTCCTGGAAATGCACATAATATCTGTAGCACATATATACATGTTTTCCCTGAAGCTTTGATGATGTGTAATAGAAAGTTTCCATCACGCTGTAGTAATCCCAGGCATCGTTTTTTGTATCGTGTTAGTGAAAGTGAGTGAGGCTACACCACAACCAAAAAAAATACCCCCAGAATTCAGCTTTTTTTTCTTTTCTATTAGTATAACAAGCACAGCAGCCTGAACAGGCTAGAGCTGGTTACTCATAGTAGTAAATAACAATAGACAAAAATTCCCACAAGCTTCTTGTTGAGTCTGCTTCTGAGGTATTACTCATTTGGTGGCTACAATGCTGCTCTTACTTCACATTTTTAATGCTTGTGAGGGATTTATATCTTTGTCCATCCATGTGGTGGGCTAGAAGGTCTCTGGCTTCCTCCTCATGCCTGCTGCCAGGCTGGTGGAGGATCAAACCTTTCTGGTCCCCCTTTCCAAGCCTCCTGAGTTCTCAGGCTGCTGTCCCTTCAGGCTACCCAGCACCAAGGCTTCCTTATTCTCAAAGACAGATGCTTTTCTGAGGTATCCCAGTGTTGAGGCAGACAGGACTCCAGCAGCCCTGGGGTTAGAAAATATAATATATTGTCTTTATAAAAAAACAAACCAACGAACCACCAAAAATTGGTGTATCACAAATTCTTGCTTAGAAAAAAAAAAAGAAAACCCCCAATATTTTATTTATTGTTGGCCTACAGTAACCTGTAGAGATCATTCCAGATAGATGCTGTGGCCCTTAGTTCATCTTTATCAGCTAGACATGAATAGAGAGGTCTAGTATAATTAGTTAATAATTAATTATTAGAGGTAGTATAATTAGAGAAATAAATAGTGACTGGAATTTTTGTCTTGATGAAAGAGACTTCTTAGATGTAGGTTGGAGGAAAGCATTGAGAAGTAGGGACTTATTTCTTCAGCTACCTATAAACATGGTGGCTGAAATACTTCTTCAACAAATGACTTCCCAATTTAGACTTAGTTTTGATGAGCACCATGGCTTCTGTGGAAGAGTAAAAATAAAAGCAACTTTGAAACAAGTACCCGTGAGCCTACTGTGGTTACACTAAATAGAATAAAAAGGAGGAGTCTAGTTCCTGGTTTTGAAGAGGAAAATTTTGATAAACCACATGAATTAATTGCTGAAGTCAGATTGAGGAACCGAGGGGTTCGAATGTGACAGAGGTGTAGAGTTTTTAAGGTTTTTGCTGTGAAAACTTATAATTTATATCCAAAACAAGAGGAAAATATAGCTGGGAAAGGCACTGTGTTTTGATGGGTAATCATCACAGAAAAGATGTTTGTAGGTAATGCAAGGACAGAGGAAAAAGAGGGATCATCAAAAAAAAAGCTGTGTCTCAGAAGGCAGGATATGTAGGAGTAAAATAAAAACAAATTAAAGGAGCTTGAGAGAAATACCATAAAGTCCATCATCTAGAAAAAAATGTGGGAAAGAGAAAGGCTCCTGTGCCATGAAAATGAACTATAATCTGTGTGGCCAAACTGATGATGCAACAGGGCAAAGTCTGGAGGCTCACTGAGGGTATGGAAATGCAATTAACCAGCCAATGGGGGGAGCAAAGCTCAGGGCAATTAATGGGCAGCAATCAAAGCAGTGTGATAACTGTTGTTCCAGAATTCAGACAGGACAGGTATGTGAAACCATATGTGTTAAGGAAAAAAGGGATCATGTGGCAAGAAAGCAGTTGCTGTGTGTGAGAAGGGAGGAGAGAGATGTGGTCAAGAGCAGGCCTATAAATATGACCTCAGGAGTGTAAAACTTTAAAACAGATGCAAAAAAAGAAAGTTTTTATCTAGTAAATAAATAAAATTAAACAAAGAAACCACACTGAATGTGTGCATCCAAATATGGTGCTTTAATTTGCTGAAAATCAACCTGGGTATCAGTGAAGAACTTTCAGTGGTGCAGCAACAGATTTGCTATGTCCTCAGGAAATACTTTTCTGACAAATAGGGAAGTAGTGGGGACATGAGGAGGAGGAGAGTGGTGAAGGAACAATTCTCTAATCAAATTTACCTGCTAGTTTGGGTCAGGTATTTATGCTTCTTTTCCCCCTATGGACTGACATCACATCCTGTGCAGTCTGGAGTGCTCAGCAGCCCCGTGCAGATGCAGAAGTCACACACAGAGTGGATTCTCTCTTGTTTTGCTCTCACCAGAGTTTAAAATAAATGACATTTTGGCTGAAAGTATGTGTTTTTAGGTGGAAAAACCTGTCATTCTCATGCTGGAGGTAGGATGGTTAAATGACAGCCAACTCGGAGAGAGGGAGAAAGTGTAGAAAGGAAAAAAAAAGACAATGCATAAAGCAGAAATACAAAAATATGCAACATTCAGGACCCTTCTTGTTTTCTCTGTGCAGGGGAACTGTTATGGGTCTGGATCTGTAGAGGTATCACAGGATATCTCAGGTTTGGGGATTGGATCAGTCTTTCTCTCTTAACCCTCTTGTTAAGGGGGTTAAGGAGACTAATAATTTACCCAAGGGCAACACATTTTATTATGCATGTTTGCCTATGCTCTTGCAAACAAAAAGAATTATTTTAATTCTAATTCTGAATTGAATTTCTAATGCTATTTTCTTTATAACTGGGCATATTTTTTTTTTTACTAATATATTTTCTGAGTCATGTTTTAACATACAGGTCTCAAAATCCAGTTTATTAAAATTACCAAAGTCAATGTCCAAAAATATCCCAGTGTACCTTCAATAATTCTTATTTCTAGATATCTTAGAGTCAAAATTCAAGGTTTCCTTCAGGTTCCTGAACACCTTCAGCTTGCCTTTGAAAAAAGCATCTCAGAAAAAGGAAATAAACTTGTGTGTTTCCAACGAGGATGCTTTTGGCATTGGAAACGCTGTAAATGTGTTGGAGACATCAAAAACTGAAGTCTGGCTTCAGTTTAGCTGGAGGGGAGGCTACATCAACAGACCCAGGCAATAGAGGTGCTATGAATATGGAAACCCATTACAGAGCCTACTGCTGCCTCGTGCATTGAGGAGTATTTGTCATCGTTTTGGCAAAGGTACAGCTTGCTTTCTGTCTCTCCTAGCTGTGTCCTCCTGTACTGAATCAGGAGCACCAACACAATACTTGTCTTTGAGATGCTAATCTTTTTGTGGCCTTAAGCACCAATAGTTGCATTAGCAGCTGGTTTTACTTGCAGTCAAAGGTTTGAAGCAGTGCAGCAGCTTTTTGCATAGGATAGGGAGGGTTTCCATCTGGCTTTCCAATCTGACACGTTAATGCTGTTGGCCTCCCCAAATAGTGCTAGTGTCCAGTGCTGAAACACCATTGAATCATTGTGTTAGCAGTTGGTAGCTTGGTGATTTATTAAGAGCAAATATTAAACCATATTGGAAAACTATATTACTTCTGCAACATCATCCTTACAACACCTTTGCAGATTCCAAAGCTTTAATTGCAATAGTTTGCCTGGACACAGGTGATGCTCAGAGAGTATTTCAGATAAGCTTACAATCAAACCTCTAAAATATCTGCAATTCATCCATGCTTCTCCCACCAGCAGGTGTCATTCTGGAAAAAGGAAAATATTGTAAATTCCTGAACTGTAGAATTTGGCTATGACAAAGAAGAAAAAAAACTGTTTGCTTACACTATAGCTTTGGAAGGATACTTAACTCCAAATAAAAACCAAGAGAAAGTTTAAATCATCTTTGTGCAGTGTGTAATCCTGATATAGAACCAAGAAAGGGCAGACAATTAATTGGTAAGGCAAACCAATGTCTAATTAAAGCTGTCTCCTGCTTTTTACTCTTCTCTGTGCCATCTTCACCACTGCTTACTTACCCTCTATGACTACAAAATCAGTGATATTCATCAATCTTTAGAAAAGATTTGGTTTTAGTTCTCCCAAAAGAAACACAGAATTCAGGTGTTGAATTCAGATCTCATTAAAGCAACTGAAATCACTAGAATTGCTTGGGATTTGGTCTGAAGTAACCAAAAGTAGTGTTTGTCTTTCTGCTCCATAAATGAGCCTGAAGAAAAATCACATAATCATTTTATTATCTATTATAATATTAATGTTTTTGCTTAAGTGTCCATCTGGGTTTTAGCTGCATCCTCCTGTGCACAGCCTCTCTCACCCAATGACTTCCCCCAGGAGAAGACTGGGCTGGGGTTGGGTATGGTGGGGTCCCCATATGGTCCCTTCCCCTACCATTGGCATGTAACTGGGAAGTTTGGGCTGAAACATCCTAAACTCGGAAGTTTTCCATCAGTTTCTTTCAGAAGCTTAGTTTTCAGATCATCCAGCATTACTTTTAAGTGATCTTTTGTCAACAAAGGCAAGCAGAAGGGCTTTGTGTGCAAATTAATTATTTATTTACAAATATTTCTTACTGTTTTGGGTACAAATTAATGTACCAGCTTCCACTCCCTGCTAGAAACACATCCTTTGATACATCTTAGCACAAT
>VYZU01070010.1:6958-27168 GCA_013401355.1 Ceyx cyanopectus
GCTTTGTAGCATGTCTTTTATAGCAGCATGAATATATTAAACCATCTCAGTCTGGGAATGTAAATAAATATTGTTTTAAACATCAAACTTCCCATGCATAAACTGTATTGGTTCTGAAATAGCCTATTGGACTGGCTGACAAGTGACAATTTTAAAATCAAACATTTGCAACAGAAGGGGCTACAGTTGTGGTTAATATATCAAAAGACAGAAAACAATGCAAGATACCATCTGAAGTGTTGCAAATCACCTTGTAAAGAACTAAGAATATTCACTCTTTATTGGTTAGAAAGCATCATTAGCTAAAGTCATTATGAAAATTGAAAATGGGGAAGCCTGCTAATGACAACTGCCTTAATACACTGCCCAAAGTGATAATAACCTACATTTCTTCAAGATGTTAGATGGATTTGAAAGTTCTGCTTCAGTTCCAGATGTTTACTGAACAGTGTTCCCTTTTCTCAGTACTGCTGGAACTGACAACAGCACTAAAATCAGAGGGAAAAAATAAGTACAGTTCAAAAATGTAACCTGATGTGTGTGTTTGCTTCCTCTCACTCATCAATTTCCAGTTTTAAAAGAGCAGTATTTTATAATTTCATCTTTCTGCTGTCAGAATTGCTTTTGCATTTGCTCGCAAGCAAAACAATGTAAAAAAAAATGTTGTTTCTCAGTAGCCTAGTTGTTTGCATATATTTGCTGGAAATGTTTTGACAGTATGTTTTCTGCTGTCCTTAAGGAAAACAAACATCCCTTCAGTTCTGCCAAGGTTTACTAGTACATCCTCTGTAAGGCCCGTCCTAGGGACAGGAGGATGGGATTCCTGTCAGCCTAGGCTACTCCTGTTGGTCACTTGTTGCCATTAACCACCACNTGAAGAGTTTACATATATCTGTGAATAAAGGTACTCCATTCAAACTCACTGTGGACTTAAAACCCCTCTTCATTAATTAGGGCCACATCCTTAGGAGAAACTATTTAATTTTACGACATGAGAAGCAAAAAACTCTTCTCACATTCTGAAATCCTGATACCAGACATGGAGTATGTCATGGTATGTTCTAGAAAAATATTTAAATTTCTAATCAGCAATTAATGGATAGATTTGAAATGAGTTTCAGTTCTGATGCTGCCTTTGTGAAAAAATCTGTTTGCTTATTCCCTTAACAGGTCTGGAGACTGTTACTCTCACCTCCTTCCAGTCCCTCCTCGAGAGTTTTCTGTTCCATGATGTCTGTGTCACCCAACTGCTAGAGGGTTGACTTGGACTGCTGAACAGCACTAAGTGCATTCATTTGAAAAGACACACAGAAAAATAAGGTTAACGTCCATGTAAATGCTAAAATGCATCCCATTCCTTCCATATATTAACATTCTTTAGAAAAATATAGAGCTAGAGCTGACAAGAACCTATTTAACTATTTTATCTTCCTCCCTTTCCTCCTGTCTCACTGGTTTTATTATCTTTTTAGCTCATTTGAATGGAAACTGTACAGGTTGTTTGGTACCACGCATACATAAGAAGACTCTGGATCTCACTGGGACCTCTACCATGCCTCAGATTCAAAGCTCCTGAAACCAGATAAAGAAATATTAACTCATTAGTATCCTAATGCAAACAGTAATATTAAACTTTCTATTGGCAAAACTCTGTGAAGATATTTCATCACAATAACCTTTGATATGTCCTCCAGTTGGAGTATTTTTAAAGCTTCTTATTAAAATAACTCTGTTAAAGTGCTTTTCAAAGTAGTGCTCAGCAGGCAGGTGGCATTGTGCAGTATGTGTAGTACCAGCTCACATTTGTCACTCAAAACAGTAACTGAAAGAAAGTATCAGCAAGGCTACTAAAAAGCTGCAGAGTTTGCCTAAGAAATGCACGTGTTAATATGCTGACTGTATAAAATTAGCAGCCCTAATTATACAAAACATGAGTCTCTCCTTAGTTGGACTGGGACATGCCTTTGTTTGGTAACATTTATATTCCATAAATCAATATATAGGTCATACTTAGACTAGGGCTCTATTTTCTCATTTATTTGTCTATACATTACTAATTCCTCCATGGTTTCCATGCACTGCTGTCATGCAGTGCTTTGAAATTCTGCCAAACATTCCTTAAAAATTACTTTATGAAAGGTGGAAAATAAATATTATCTGGAACAAAAGTTTAAGAACAAAAAAACTCAGGGTATTAAAGTGAAATCCACAGATCACTTCTTGCAGAACATAGTTGTCATATTAACAGTTTTAGGGAGCAACAGCATTTACTGAAGCTGGTAAAATAACCAAAGCCAGGCTAAAGACACTATCACTTCTCTTCCCACTTAGAACAGTCTTTCAAAGTCATTTTTCCACTGATACCCTGAAATTCCTCTCATATCAAAAGCCACTATTTATATACTCTTATATATCCATTTAGTAATATAACAGCTTTACTTACTTACCTATGCTTCCTTTGTCTACCAAGTCACTGTTATGTTTAGAAAAACACAATTTTATTTCTAGAAAGACCCTTTTCCTTACATTCCCCACAATTCCTGCTTTGAGCCAAATACTACCCTTGAATAACCACAACAGCCAGCAGCACTGGGAGGAATGGCCNTAGACTAAATAATAAAGATTTTTTTGCAATGTGCTTTATTTTCCTGGATGGAACAGAATTAGAAGTCAAAAGTATTTGGGAAATAGCTTTCAGCCTGATATGTTAAAGCAATCAGAGGTCAAATGCAACCACAAAGCAAAATAACTCTTGAAGAGGCTTTAGTAACTAACTCAGTAGTTAGTAGTTAGTTTACACTAACCTTTTTACTTTGGACAGATGCTGATTAAAAGCAATGAGACCACTCCTGCATTGCAGCTAAGGGAATTATTATGGGCTGCAGTAAAACCTCTGCAGGTGTCAAAGAACAGGAGGATCACTTCACAAATCAATGGAGCTTAAAAATGGTAATTACTAACAAAATCCTAAGACACTAAGTATTAAGGGACAGGGTATTAGACCTGAGCAGGAACTGTATGTATAGGATGAGTAACCAGGTAAGCATGGAAAAGTGAAAATAGGTCTCTACTTTTAGAGTTTGAGTGCAATTTAATTTCCTTATCTTTATAATAAGGGCTAGAGGTGAAGAGTTTACATATATCTGTGAATAAAGGTACTCCATTCAAACTCACTGTGGACTTAAAACCCCTCTTCATTAATTAGGGCCACATCCTTAGGAGAAACTATTTAATTTTACGACATGAGAAGCAAAAAACTCTTCTCACATTCTGAAATCCTGATACCAGACATGGAGTATGTCATGGTATGTTCTAGAAAAATATTTAAATTTCTAATCAGCAATTAATGGATAGATTTGAAATGAGTTTCAGTTCTGATGCTGCCTTTGTGAAAAAATCTGTTTGCTTATTCCCTTAACAGGTCTGGAGACTGTTACTCTCACCTCCTTCCAGTCCCTCCTCGAGAGTTTTCTGTTCCATGATGTCTGTGTCACCCAACTGCTAGAGGGTTGACTTGGACTGCTGAACAGCACTAAGTGCATTCATTTGAAAAGACACACAGAAAAATAAGGTTAACGTCCATGTAAATGCTAAAATGCATCCCATTCCTTCCATATATTAACATTCTTTAGAAAAATATAGAGCTAGAGCTGACAAGAACCTATTTAACTATTTTATCTTCCTCCCTTTCCTCCTGTCTCACTGGTTTTATTATCTTTTTAGCTCATTTGAATGGAAACTGTACAGGTTGTTTGGTACCACGCATACATAAGAAGACTCTGGATCTCACTGGGACCTCTACCATGCCTCAGATTCAAAGCTCCTGAAACCAGATAAAGAAATATTAACTCATTAGTATCCTAATGCAAACAGTAATATTAAACTTTCTATTGGCAAAACTCTGTGAAGATATTTCATCACAATAACCTTTGATATGTCCTCCAGTTGGAGTATTTTTAAAGCTTCTTATTAAAATAACTCTGTTAAAGTGCTTTTCAAAGTAGTGCTCAGCAGGCAGGTGGCATTGTGCAGTATGTGTAGTACCAGCTCACATTTGTCACTCAAAACAGTAACTGAAAGAAAGTATCAGCAAGGCTACTAAAAAGCTGCAGAGTTTGCCTAAGAAATGCACGTGTTAATATGCTGACTGTATAAAATTAGCAGCCCTAATTATACAAAACATGAGTCTCTCCTTAGTTGGACTGGGACATGCCTTTGTTTGGTAACATTTATATTCCATAAATCAATATATAGGTCATACTTAGACTAGGGCTCTATTTTCTCATTTATTTGTCTATACATTACTAATTCCTCCATGGTTTCCATGCACTGCTGTCATGCAGTGCTTTGAAATTCTGCCAAACATTCCTTAAAAATTACTTTATGAAAGGTGGAAAATAAATATTATCTGGAACAAAAGTTTAAGAACAAAAAAACTCAGGGTATTAAAGTGAAATCCACAGATCACTTCTTGCAGAACATAGTTGTCATATTAACAGTTTTAGGGAGCAACAGCATTTACTGAAGCTGGTAAAATAACCAAAGCCAGGCTAAAGACACTATCACTTCTCTTCCCACTTAGAACAGTCTTTCAAAGTCATTTTTCCACTGATACCCTGAAATTCCTCTCATATCAAAAGCCACTATTTATATACTCTTATATATCCATTTAGTAATATAACAGCTTTACTTACTTACCTATGCTTCCTTTGTCTACCAAGTCACTGTTATGTTTAGAAAAACACAATTTTATTTCTAGAAAGACCCTTTTCCTTACATTCCCCACAATTCCTGCTTTGAGCCAAATACTACCCTTGAATAACCACAACAGCCAGCAGCACTGGGAGGAATGGCCAGATACCTGGCAGCAGAATTTCACACTCTTATTTTGTTGTAAAAAAAAAACCCCTTAAAATAAAAATGCATATAAAGCATCCAGGAAAGAGGTAGAAGGAGGAAAGCAGGACAGGTGTGTTTAAGGGAGTTAAACTGAATTGCTTGGATGCCAGAATAGGAGAGTGGAGAAAAAATGCACCTGCCATGTATCTCATCCATTTCACCAAAATGACATTAAAAATCAGGCAATGCTGATATTCCCAGAATTAAAATAATAAATAAAAAGATTTTCCAGCTAAATGAATTACAGTCTTTATATAATNCCCACCGCCACACACCCAGGGGCCTGCGGGGAATCTTCCTAACCCGCTCCCCGTACAGGCTTCGGTGTGAGCCCTGCCGTTACCCACGCGTGAGCCATCGAGCGTCGCTGGGAGCAGAGTCAGCAGAATCGGGGCACGTCCTGCACTTAATTCCGCAGTATCCATTCGGGGGACGGGGGTGTGACATGAGCAGGGACTGTATGTATAGGATGAGTAACCAGGTAAGCATGGAAAAGTGAAAATAGGTCTCTACTTTTAGAGTTTGAGTGCAATTTAATTTCCTTATCTTTATAATAAGGGCTAGAGGTGAAGAGTTTACATATATCTGTGAATAAAGGTACTCCATTCAAACTCACTGTGGACTTAAAACCCCTCTTCATTAATTAGGGCCACATCCTTAGGAGAAACTATTTAATTTTACGACATGAGAAGCAAAAAACTCTTCTCACATTCTGAAATCCTGATACCAGACATGGAGTATGTCATGGTATGTTCTAGAAAAATATTTAAATTTCTAATCAGCAATTAATGGATAGATTTGAAATGAGTTTCAGTTCTGATGCTGCCTTTGTGAAAAAATCTGTTTGCTTATTCCCTTAACAGGTCTGGAGACTGTTACTCTCACCTCCTTCCAGTCCCTCCTCGAGAGTTTTCTGTTCCATGATGTCTGTGTCACCCAACTGCTAGAGGGTTGACTTGGACTGCTGAACAGCACTAAGTGCATTCATTTGAAAAGACACACAGAAAAATAAGGTTAACGTCCATGTAAATGCTAAAATGCATCCCATTCCTTCCATATATTAACATTCTTTAGAAAAATATAGAGCTAGAGCTGACAAGAACCTATTTAACTATTTTATCTTCCTCCCTTTCCTCCTGTCTCACTGGTTTTATTATCTTTTTAGCTCATTTGAATGGAAACTGTACAGGTTGTTTGGTACCACGCATACATAAGAAGACTCTGGATCTCACTGGGACCTCTACCATGCCTCAGATTCAAAGCTCCTGAAACCAGATAAAGAAATATTAACTCATTAGTATCCTAATGCAAACAGTAATATTAAACTTTCTATTGGCAAAACTCTGTGAAGATATTTCATCACAATAACCTTTGATATGTCCTCCAGTTGGAGTATTTTTAAAGCTTCTTATTAAAATAACTCTGTTAAAGTGCTTTTCAAAGTAGTGCTCAGCAGGCAGGTGGCATTGTGCAGTATGTGTAGTACCAGCTCACATTTGTCACTCAAAACAGTAACTGAAAGAAAGTATCAGCAAGGCTACTAAAAAGCTGCAGAGTTTGCCTAAGAAATGCACGTGTTAATATGCTGACTGTATAAAATTAGCAGCCCTAATTATACAAAACATGAGTCTCTCCTTAGTTGGACTGGGACATGCCTTTGTTTGGTAACATTTATATTCCATAAATCAATATATAGGTCATACTTAGACTAGGGCTCTATTTTCTCATTTATTTGTCTATACATTACTAATTCCTCCATGGTTTCCATGCACTGCTGTCATGCAGTGCTTTGAAATTCTGCCAAACATTCCTTAAAAATTACTTTATGAAAGGTGGAAAATAAATATTATCTGGAACAAAAGTTTAAGAACAAAAAAACTCAGGGTATTAAAGTGAAATCCACAGATCACTTCTTGCAGAACATAGTTGTCATATTAACAGTTTTAGGGAGCAACAGCATTTACTGAAGCTGGTAAAATAACCAAAGCCAGGCTAAAGACACTATCACTTCTCTTCCCACTTAGAACAGTCTTTCAAAGTCATTTTTCCACTGATACCCTGAAATTCCTCTCATATCAAAAGCCACTATTTATATACTC
The DNA here is from genome assembly GCA_013401355.1 of Ceyx cyanopectus. NCBI lineage: Eukaryota > Metazoa > Chordata > Aves > Coraciiformes > Alcedinidae > Ceyx > Ceyx cyanopectus. Next base: position 13,957 of record VYZU01070010.1, read on the forward strand.
TTATATATCCATTTAGTAATATAACAGCTTTACNTTGCCAAGCAATAGATTTGATTAACATTTGATTAAAAAATTCACATGAAAAATGGCACCCACGTATTTTACAGATGATAGAAGAAATAAAATTTTGGTGAACAATCTGCAATAAAGTAATAAATATAAGTAAATGTACACCAGAAATGTTATGTTACACGCTGAAAAAATAATTTCTCTGCTTTTCCTCTAGACTAAATAATAAAGATTTTTTTGCAATGTGCTTTATTTTCCTGGATGGAACAGAATTAGAAGTCAAAAGTATTTGGGAAATAGCTTTCAGCCTGATATGTTAAAGCAATCAGAGGTCAAATGCAACCACAAAGCAAAATAACTCTTGAAGAGGCTTTAGTAACTAACTCAGTAGTTAGTAGTTAGTTTACACTAACCTTTTTACTTTGGACAGATGCTGATTAAAAGCAATGAGACCACTCCTGCATTGCAGCTAAGGGAATTATTATGGGCTGCAGTAAAACCTCTGCAGGTGTCAAAGAACAGGAGGATCACTTCACAAATCAATGGAGCTTAAAAATGGTAATTACTAACAAAATCCTAAGACACTAAGTATTAAGGGACAGGGTATTAGACCTGAGCAGGAACTGTATGTATAGGATGAGTAACCAGGTAAGCATGGAAAAGTGAAAATAGGTCTCTACTTTTAGAGTTTGAGTGCAATTTAATTTCCTTATCTTTATAATAAGGGCTAGAGGTGAAGAGTTTACATATATCTGTGAATAAAGGTACTCCATTCAAACTCACTGTGGACTTAAAACCCCTCTTCATTAATTAGGGCCACATCCTTAGGAGAAACTATTTAATTTTACGACATGAGAAGCAAAAAACTCTTCTCACATTCTGAAATCCTGATACCAGACATGGAGTATGTCATGGTATGTTCTAGAAAAATATTTAAATTTCTAATCAGCAATTAATGGATAGATTTGAAATGAGTTTCAGTTCTGATGCTGCCTTTGTGAAAAAATCTGTTTGCTTATTCCCTTAACAGGTCTGGAGACTGTTACTCTCACCTCCTTCCAGTCCCTCCTCGAGAGTTTTCTGTTCCATGATGTCTGTGTCACCCAACTGCTAGAGGGTTGACTTGGACTGCTGAACAGCACTAAGTGCATTCATTTGAAAAGACACACAGAAAAATAAGGTTAACGTCCATGTAAATGCTAAAATGCATCCCATTCCTTCCATATATTAACATTCTTTAGAAAAATATAGAGCTAGAGCTGACAAGAACCTATTTAACTATTTTATCTTCCTCCCTTTCCTCCTGTCTCACTGGTTTTATTATCTTTTTAGCTCATTTGAATGGAAACTGTACAGGTTGTTTGGTACCACGCATACATAAGAAGACTCTGGATCTCACTGGGACCTCTACCATGCCTCAGATTCAAAGCTCCTGAAACCAGATAAAGAAATATTAACTCATTAGTATCCTAATGCAAACAGTAATATTAAACTTTCTATTGGCAAAACTCTGTGAAGATATTTCATCACAATAACCTTTGATATGTCCTCCAGTTGGAGTATTTTTAAAGCTTCTTATTAAAATAACTCTGTTAAAGTGCTTTTCAAAGTAGTGCTCAGCAGGCAGGTGGCATTGTGCAGTATGTGTAGTACCAGCTCACATTTGTCACTCAAAACAGTAACTGAAAGAAAGTATCAGCAAGGCTACTAAAAAGCTGCAGAGTTTGCCTAAGAAATGCACGTGTTAATATGCTGACTGTATAAAATTAGCAGCCCTAATTATACAAAACATGAGTCTCTCCTTAGTTGGACTGGGACATGCCTTTGTTTGGTAACATTTATATTCCATAAATCAATATATAGGTCATACTTAGACTAGGGCTCTATTTTCTCATTTATTTGTCTATACATTACTAATTCCTCCATGGTTTCCATGCACTGCTGTCATGCAGTGCTTTGAAATTCTGCCAAACATTCCTTAAAAATTACTTTATGAAAGGTGGAAAATAAATATTATCTGGAACAAAAGTTTAAGAACAAAAAAACTCAGGGTATTAAAGTGAAATCCACAGATCACTTCTTGCAGAACATAGTTGTCATATTAACAGTTTTAGGGAGCAACAGCATTTACTGAAGCTGGTAAAATAACCAAAGCCAGGCTAAAGACACTATCACTTCTCTTCCCACTTAGAACAGTCTTTCAAAGTCATTTTTCCACTGATACCCTGAAATTCCTCTCATATCAAAAGCCACTATTTATATACTCTTATATATCCATTTAGTAATATAACAGCTTTACTTACTTACCTATGCTTCCTTTGTCTACCAAGTCACTGTTATGTTTAGAAAAACACAATTTTATTTCTAGAAAGACCCTTTTCCTTACATTCCCCACAATTCCTGCTTTGAGCCAAATACTACCCATTCCTCTCATATCAAAAGCCACTATTTATATACTCTTATATATCCATTTAGTAATATAACAGCTTTACTTACTTACCTATGCTTCCTTTGTCTACCAAGTCACTGTTATGTTTAGAAAAACACAATTTTATTTCTAGAAAGACCCTTTTCCTTACATTCCCCACAATTCCTGCTTTGAGCCAAATACTACCCTTGAATAACCACAACAGCCAGCAGCACTGGGAGGAATGGCCAGATACCTGGCAGCAGAATTTCACACTCTTATTTTGTTGTAAAAAAAAAACCCCTTAAAATAAAAATGCATATAAAGCATCCAGGAAAGAGGTAGAAGGAGGAAAGCAGGACAGGTGTGTTTAAGGGAGTTAAACTGAATTGCTTGGATGCCAGAATAGGAGAGTGGAGAAAAAATGCACCTGCCATGTATCTCATCCATTTCACCAAAATGACATTAAAAATCAGGCAATGCTGATATTCCCAGAATTAAAATAATAAATAAAAAGATTTTCCAGCTAAATGAATTACAGTCTTTATATAATGTGCTATTTACAGTGAAATACAAGAAGTATTTCATTCATACCATTACTACAAAGACTCTATGTGATGCAGAACAGCTTTTACACTAGGCAAGGGTATGGAACCTGAAGTCAAAAATAGTAGTGAATTTTCCCCCACTTACCAGTGCAACAGGTGTTCAACTCAAAACAGTGTTCACTCCTTTTGATTTCAATGCATTTTCTCTAGCAAGCTTGTAACAGAGTATTTTGTCACAGTCATTTTTCTAAGCTCTCACCAGCAGTTTAACAGTTTAGGTGAAGGAGAAGCAGTGAGCTGGCTGCAAAGTGGGAATGCAGAGGAATTGGCAAGTGTAGAAAAAGTGGAGAAGCTACAAAAATTTATTTTCCAACAAAATAACTCTCCACAAGCTGTGTAAACTTTTCTTACTAAAACAAATACTCTAAAACACAAAGATTTTACATTTCCAGTGAAACACTCACAGTAACATTTGCCTGGTTTTACTCTCCTGAAGTCTCAACAAAGAGCCAGCAGATTTATGCTTTCTCAATTACCTGGGTCAGTAAACTCCCTCATATTCCCTGACTGCAATTTGGATTTTTAAATTCACAGACAGACTGAAGAACTGGAGTTGTTGGGCTTTGGAGTAACCTTTGTTTTCTTCAGTAGATTCTCACACTTTGCTGCCTAACGTGCACATGCCATGCACACCTACACCCACCCACCACCTGCCTCTCACATACACACCTCTCTCACGTGTGCTCTAGTATTCTGACAATAGAACAACAATTAAGCTGTGCCCCTTGCAATTTTGTGACCTGTACACAGAAGAACAATTTAGAGTGGTAAGTTTATCAACAATTTAAAACGCCGTTGGGTTTGCAAGGACAACATAAGGTATAAGAGTTAGACCCTTTATCTCAAGCACTCAGTCATATTTACAGTAAGTATAAGCTTTCTGCTACAGAAGAAAAGTATTTAGATTTAACACTGTTACAGATTTCCTAAATGAGGCTAGTTCCAGTTGCCAGTAATTCAAAAGCAAATCTGCTGACTTGGCATTAGGACTCTAAAACAGTGTGATCAAACTCATATAGTAAGAAGGTGTCTGCAGAAATAACATTTATAAACTGTATATACAGTACACAGTACTAGTACATAGAAAATAGATTCTGACTTCATGATCCCCTGTGTGTAAGGCAAGACTGCATTCTGTCTTCAAATGGAGTCCACCAGAGGAACAAGCAACAGATAGTGGCTTTTAAATCAATATGCAAATTAAGTGCATACAAATTAAAAATCAGAGCAGACAAAAAAAGTTTTAGATCTTTTTATGTGCTGATTCTGGCTTGCTGAATACATGGGAAGTTATTTAACATCAAATGTACCTTTTTTTTTGTTTAAAAAACACTAACAACACCTTGATGGCAACAGATATTGTTCAAGTGGCAGCTACCAAAACAGCTTGAAAAACAGCACGGTACAACATCAGTTGTACCACGCCAATTCATATAGCACTAACCAAAAAAAATAAGTATATGAATATTCTATCTCATGCTATTGCTATGCGAGCAACAGCAATACAAATCAGCATACAGAAGGATACCATATGTTCTGCAATGAAGAACCCAAAGATATATTTCGAGGGGCATTGTTACGAGACTTCAAAGAAACACAAGACTGCCAGAGGCAGAAGTTACTGGCGGATGTAAACATCCCTGTTCCACTCTCCCGCGTCGTTACGTCTCCTCGGTATCACCTCCCCATCCTTGTCACAGAATTGGTCCCTGGATTTATGGCGACTCCGCTGTTTGTTGCATTCGTTGTGGTCCTGCTCCCGGTCCCTCTCCTTCGAGCGATGCCTTGACTCCCTGTGTCTGTGATCAGCGCTCCCGTGGGACTCGTCTCTGTGGTTGTGATCCCTGTGAGGATCGTAGTGGTCGCCGTGCTCGTAGTCCTCCTTCGGCTCCACGTAAGCCGAATCTCTGCTGTCTTGCGTTTCTGAGTCAAAAGTTTCTTGCCTAGAGAGGCCTCTGCCGCCGCCGCGGTGGTTGTGGTGTTGGCTGGAGGAAGAGCGGTGCTGGGATTTCTTGATGGGTTCCACCCGTGCCTCCTCTTCAATTTGTGAGCCACTGCGTTCAGGGACTGGATGGTCATTCCTCTGGTCTCCTTGAGATCCCTGCTATCACAACCAGCAGTAAGTTCACGCGCATGAAACGCACGGTTAAAGACTTTCCCCAGTATCAAATTCAACTAGGAAGTATTACGACACCAATAAAAGTACACAACAATCCACTTTGAATCTAAACTAGAAAAAAACCACCCACTAAAATTCAACTGTTACTGAAAATTCAGTATTATAATACAAACAAACCCTTTTACTCCCCTCAGAACGGAGGGTGGCACTCAGGTTATCTGAGTTCCTGTTTCCTGTGATGTGACCATAGTCAGCAGTAACTGCTTGCCACACACCAGACAAAAAGAGAGCACCCAGAAGCAGGACAAGCTGCAGGAAAATGAAAGAGGATGCGTCATGCCAGGAGACAGCAGTTGTGAGTTTACAGACACCTGCTTGGAAACAGCCACTATGGAAAATGGTTTTAGAGGGCCAAGGAGGTGGATTCCAGCAGAAAAACGAAGTACAAAACCTTGGCGTTTTTAGAGCAGCCTGTTAATTTGGTTTTGGTTTTTTATTTTAAAAAAATAAAAAGCAATTGAATCTGGTATGAAGTTTGTATTATGATACTAAAAGTGTCACTGACTTTCTGTTTTTCTCAGCAATAGTTCTATTTCTTCACGATAATGAAAAATTAAACTTTGACCTCATAAATTTAAGAGCTCAAGAATACAGACCATTGCCAAGAAAAGCAGAAGGAGAGTGGTATTATCACCTATAGAATTTCCTAACACATCACTACTATTGGAAGACTGAAATAAAAATTACCAGGCAATAACAAACCTACTCTTCACCATCATAATTCTTTGAAATCACTGCAAAACGAACAAGTGACATCATTTAACTCATTTGGGGTTTTAATTACATTAACCTGCTTTTATTCCCAAACCACAAGCAAAGACTTTTAAAGATTAAATGCAATTTTTTAATAAATACTTTATGGTGAAACTGAATTATTTTTCTCACATGAGGTGAAAAACATCAAGACAAAATAATCTCTACTGGAACAAAATTAAAGTAGGTTTTAATAGAGTCATACAGCCGTTTGTTTGTGAGAATGTTCTGAATTCACCCAAGTTAGTTTAAAGATTTCCCTCCTAAGTTCAGAATTGTCTAAAAATATGGATTGCCTCCAGGGCAGCTCACGGAGAGATCTTCTTCCTCTCTTTCTGTTTTGTGGAAAAGAGCTAGGGGAGGAAGGAAATTTTCACCACAGATCCTGGCAGATGGGTTTCCTAGCAACCCAAAAAAGTAAAATGACAGAAAACTGGATATGAACAAATATGTATTTTATCAGAAACTTATAAAAAGCAACATATTTCAAATCAGCAATTTGACAAATACTAATTTTCTAAGAGAACCTTTTGTTCTGTGAATTTCCCAGCAACTATTTGGGTTGCTTCGTGTGTTCTTAATTTGAAATAAAATTGGAATGAACACGGAGGAGAACCATTGAGAAACTGGTTGGATTTCTCTTTTTCTTGTTCTTGTTTTTGTGATTCTCAGGATGATTTGCCAGAAATCAACAAAGTAACTGTAAACTTGAATATGTTCAAAGTGAACATAAATTACTTAGTGGAAATGAATTATAAATGAAATAAAGTGAAAAAGAGTCTGTGTTCTGTATGTGTGAACAGATTTATATTAGTTCATCACTGACTGTTTTTAAGGCCCATGAACTGGGTAAACACATGAAACCCTTTAATTCTCCTACAGTCAAATACCAAATATGTATATACAAATATATATAATTGCTGTGATTTGGGAATAAATGCAAAATTTGAACCTGCTTTGAACAGAATGCTACTTTTACAAACTCAGATGCATCTTCTCTGCTCTGGTGAGTACACGTGGAGGAGCACAATGAATACATTTAGAACCAATACCTGCAATTTCAAAATAGTGTTAGGACAATTGGGATTTATGGGCAAATTAATTGAAAGTAACTTTTGCTAAATATTATAGGGACACTAAGTAGATAATGTTTGAATCTGGATTAGGGTCTGTTTTGTGGTTCATAACCAAATTAGGGCTCCAATTTGGATTAGATTCTGCAGTGTGGGATTTCTATGGCCCAGTTTCCTAAGTTTTTTAGCCCAAAATGGAGATAGTTTGACGTAAACCCATTTCCTTATTCAGGTTGTAATTTCCAAGAAGCAGAGGTTCTTGAAGTTTTGAAAGGGGAGAGAGAAATTTGCATCCACTGAGTCAATTTGGCTTCTTCCCTACTTCCATCCAGTGGTCCCCAATCACCTGCACCAGATGGATGTGAGGTTCTGTGAGTCTTCTTTTTGGAATTAGCCAACTATTTCCCCACAAGAGGAAACCTGAGAACAGCTGTCAGGATAGTTTGTGCCAATTCTCTCCATCAGATGGGCTGAAGGTGTATGGTCTTCACCAACTTAATTTCAAACAATCCAAGGAAGCCTCACCCCTTCAAGCACCTCATGGGTGCAATGCACAGTGAGCACCATGCTATAAAAATACCAGTCTGGCAGCTGGCAATACAAATCTCTCATCACATTGCACACCAAGGACTGAAAAGTCACAAAAAGCCAATGATGTCTCATGGCAAAGAGGTGTTGCATTGGATCCAGGGGAGAATGACTCCAATTCTTGGAAGTGCAGATGTGGCCCCTGAAGGCCAAATGGCTGGTGGCATGGTTTTTCTCTGCAAAGCAGTTCACAAAAATGGCACAGAGGCTTCTTTATTCTCCATATAGAGCTTCTTAACACTACTGAGAAAATGGGTTCAGCCACCATGAGTAGAAAATGAAACTCACTCTATTTCAAGCCCATAACAGGCTCAGGTTGGAGATGTCTGCTGAAAACGTATCACAGGAAAATGAAACAAAAGGAATATGAAAGTTCTATGCTCCATAAGGGAACCCCCTTGCTTCTCACTTTTGGATTAGTAGACCTACAAACAAACTGTGAAACTGCAAATACATGCTGATTTTTAGTCCTTAAAAGAGAAATCTGTTAATCTGTAAGGAGATAGCACAACATTCAGACAAGTGTTATTAGAACTCTGTATAGTTCCTACAGAGAATGTGGTTAATAAAATGAGTATGTGAATCATAAATTCACAAAAAAAAAGGCATTTAAAAGCTTGAGCAAAATAATAAACATGTCTACAAAGCAAGGGAAGTTTATCTAGCAAGCCTGCACACAACAATACAGAATTTCATACTCAGAAATTCTTCCAGCTCACAATTTATTCAGGGAGTTTCAGCTCTGAGGACAGAAAAAAAAAAAAAAAAAAAAAAAAAAAAAGCAAAAATGAGCTATAGCTTACAGTTTCTTTTTCCTGAACTTCAAGAAAAGAGAAGATGCCTGTAGCAATTTTTCTTGTTAAAGAACAAACCTGTCCTGTCTATTGTCTTCTATTGGGAAATAAAGTCTTGGACATGATTATTTTGTAAGACTATAGAAACAAAAAACAGAATTTCAGCATTTTAATTTAGGTGCAGATCTATTTTTTCCTTTCATTTTCAAAAAGGAGGCATTTTTCTTTAGCCAAAGTTATGAATTCTGACACATGTGTTTAACTTATGAGCATATATGGAACTGAGGTGGCAGTTTAGATGTAGTAAGCCATTATTTGAGCTGAGGCAGATGTATTTTAACCCCCACTGTGACCTTCTCAGCCTCAAGGCAATACTCACTATGAAGTGGCATATTTAAAGACCTCATTTCATGGCGTGCAACACATACACATAGAAAGAGGAGGATGTCCTTCTGCTGAAAACCTTGCTACAGTTACACAAACCAAAAGCTGAAGGGTAAAGTGGGGGACATAACATGCCCAGTTAACAGGCAAGGCACTGCAGAGGTGGGACTAAAGCCTGTTTTTCCCAGCTCACTGACAGTACCTTAGCTGTTCAGAACATACTGCTCCTTGAGGTCTCTGCACAACGTGCAGAGGGTTTTATATAAGAGTCCAGCTTGAAGAAAGTAGGTACTTTTTACAGCAACGGCCAATGAATAAAAGAACAAAGGCAACACTGGCAGAGCCAATTTGACCTTGAGACTGCACTAATGCAGTCAGCCATTCTCAACTTCTACAGCTCTATAGCCTGTGGAGAGACAGGAACAGATTCCCTCCAACATTTGTTGCTCTGTATATAACCCAATTTGTCAGGCAGGGACTCTGGGGCTGGGATTTGCCTATTAGCAACAGTGTGCCCATCAGCCAGAGTTACCAGAGGCTGTAACGTGCACAGTATTAGCCCAGTTTTATTCCTCTGATTGGATTACATGAGGCCAGCTATATAAACGCTCGTGGCTGGTACATGCATTACTGGCACAGTGGTTTCCTGAGAACAATAAAATCTTCAGTATTCCACTTCACATCAACATATGTTTTCAGTCAGGCTGGCTTAGCCCTTGGAATCAAAACCAGACCCCTAGTCAATATGCAAACACACACTATTGTGAATACAATAGAAATAACAATAATGAGCCTGTATTTGTCTTTTACATTGAAAATGGGTGAATATCTACTGAAAAATCTCTTGCTCTATCAACAACAGTAAGTAGAGAGTAGACTGTACTAGACTGGTGCAGACTACCACTAAGATCTGGAAGAGGAAGAATTGATAGAAGAAAAAGCAATGGCATAAAAACTGTACCTGTAAATTAATATTTGGACCTGGGCTAATAGGAAGAGTGGCTGTTGCAAGTGTGCGAGTGAGAAGCTGGTTAGGAGGATTGCTGCTAGGTGGATGTGTGGCCTTCCAGTAGGCTTCCAGATAGTCAGCAAGGTGCTCACAAGCATCTTCAAGCTGGTTCTCATCGAGGATTACATCAAACATTTCCTGATAAAGGAAAGATTTTAGTGAGAATAACAACCAGCTGAAGGGAGATCAGATCATTATCATCACATTTCCCATTCATCAAAAATGAACCACATTTCTAGTATTTGCATTAAGATATTTCACCCTTTTAGGGTTTTGGGGGTTTAAATGTAATTGATACAAACCCCACCAATCATAACTAACACTACTGTCACACTTCTAAAGCAAGTCTTCATGACTTCCCCTCAGTAAAGCACTAACAGCCAATGAAGATAAGAAGACACAGCTTGAACAAATCTTTTAACTCAAATATCCAGAAAGAAAGGTTAGATGGTGTGGCTTTAGGCTGTTGGAACAAAATGGAATAGCAAGAAAAGGATACATTTCCCATATCCAGAATAACTAAGAGAAAACTGAGAGCAGTAACTAATAATAGTAAGAAACACAGGTAACACAGATAATGTGGTTTCAAAGTGTCACACAATACTAGGTAAAAGATTTGTCACATCATCTAATTTTAGACATCTAAAATTAGAAGGTGAGTTTCCTCCTTTCTCTGCCTGACAGAAATCCTCCTGAAATCAGCTTTGAGGGGCTACTTAAGTCTCTAGCATTCTGCATTGACTTCTTGGGGACCTGAGGAGACCAGTCTCACCTGAGATGCTTGAACTTCAATGATGAAAGCATTTGTCTCACTCAGCTCTGTAACTATGGCAATTGCCTGTAGCCACAGCTGGGACTGAACTTGCATCTTCTGGTCTCTTACCCATACTCTTTACAATTGAATATGAAGGTAATAAAGCTTGACGTGTTTGAAAGACAGCTGGGGTCTCATCATCTCCACTTTAGAGGTGAATTTGCTCCACTACACACCAGCAGAACTGCAGAGCTCTCAGCTATACAGTACCTCCACAGCTCTCTGCCAAAACTGTGACCAAGAACACCAGCAGTGGAGGGCTGTGACAATTGTTGTGGAGTCTCCATCTCTGGAGATACTTAAGACCCACCTGGATCTGTTCCTGGGTGACTTGGTCTAGGTGACCCTGTTCTGGCAGGGGGGTTGGACTGGATGATCTTCTAGGTCCCTTCTGACCCCTAATATCTGTGAATCTATGAATTGAGGCCCCAGGTGAACTACCCAAACCACCAGCCTTACCCTAGTCTGCCAGAAATAAAAAGCACAGGCACTAAGAGGGTTTGTTTTCAGATCAACAACCCTAAAAGAATGATCAAATACAAGAATTGCTTATTTTAAGTGGTGAATGCACTCAGCACACATTCTAATAACTGTTTGTGACTAGAACTTTTTCTCTGCACCCATGTGCAGAGCCCAGAGACTTCCTGAGGCATTCTGCAGAAAAGCAATAGTAAAATATGGCCAGAAGAGGGCAAACACTCCCAGAAATTACATAATTAACCTCATGCTTGAAAAGAAAGGCACCTTTCAAAGATGAGACATCATTTAACAGTAACTCACGGGAGGACACTGTGCCAGTTTGTCAGCTGCCACCATCTGAACATTAAGGTGTTTGGCCTGAGATTTCCCTCGAGATTTTATTAACCTCTGTAAAACCTGTGAAAAAGAAGGCATGAACAAAAGTGAGCAGGTTTGATTTAATGTACATATATAACCACTTGAAATGTTTATGTTTTTAACTGCCCACTTGAACAAATCAAGTTTTTCATTTGCTGGCCTCAGAAGCATTTCCCATGTTGTTTACATCCAGAACAAGCTGATTTTAATTTAATTCCCAACATCTCCATTCCTATTATCAGCACTAAAAGGATCCCCTCCTATTTTTCCTGTGCTGCTTCTGGATTTGTTTGTTTCTAAGTTGAAATTCTTATATTGCTCTCCTTAATTCTTTTTCCATAATCCATTATTTTATAGATGCCTCATCACAAGGTCTGTGCAGATTTTTTTCACAGAATGAGAGAGGACATTACCAGGAGATGTTAAAGTTTACCAATCACTGATACTAATCATTTGAAAATCTTTCCTTTCTGTATTATTTTGATTTANAAACCCCAAACTTAAACAGATTGGGTATCAGTAAAATATTTACCTTAGGAGAAGAAATCTTTACATATACTATAATGGGAGCCAGAGAGGTTTTACTTAGTTGAGCTGGGTGGTTAATGGTATCAGCATCAAGCACCACCAACTGCAGTGTCCTTGCTAATTCAAAAATCCGTTCAATTTCACTTTGAACTTCAGCTGCAGGTAAGTAGAAAACCAGAGTTATGAAAATATTAAAAGGCAATTAGTTTTAAGAGATAATCAAAATGTTGTAGAGTGGTGTGTGGCTCCTCATCAGGCTGGCAGGAGATGTCAGCTATGTGTGTCCCTGGCATGCTAGGGAAATGAATGCAACATGAAGGAGAGCATTCTGCCCTTGGCTGGCAGGCAGCACTGCCTGCCCCTCTCACCTCCACCTCTCCCTGAAACCCCTGCCTGAAAAGATACACTCTTGTACCACCCCAGTCCATGTACATAAGAAAAAGAGGTAAGAAACACTTGTTGCACATGCACATCTTACTACTGTGCTATTAACTTCTTGCATGTGAACAGTTTCAGCTCAGACTTTAATCTTCTGTAGTAATCAATTTGCTCAAACTGGAGTGCCTAAGATAGGCAGTATGATATACTGAGGTTACCTTTATTAGCAGAAGCTCCTGTTTTTCCATGTACTTCAACTTAGCAAATATCTGGATAACAGAGTTTCCTTCATATAATGGCCTTAAAATGGGACCATATTACAATTTTGAATACTATGTGTAAACAACTTTAAAAAAATCAAAAATTTCCATGTAAAAATAATCTTGTCTTCTGGTAACTCATGCTCCCAGCTACTTGACACCCTGCCTGCCTGACACTAGTTTCCAGAGCAAACCTCTCCAAGACAGATGGNCCATAATCCATTATTTTATAGATGCCTCATCACAAGGTCTGTGCAGATTTTTTTCACAGAATGAGAGAGGACATTACCAGGAGATGTTAAAGTTTACCAATCACTGATACTAATCATTTGAAAATCTTTCCTTTCTGTATTATTTTGATTTAACAAATGGCTAGCATTACTTATGTGATTGATACTAAAAGTGCAATTCCAAATACAACAACATCATTGGAGCTACATATAGCACCTTTTCCAAAATGGGTTTTGGTAATACCAGAGATAATTTTTTGATTAGTAGTTATTTCACCATCCAAAGGGAAGCAATAACAACATATAGCTCTGAATAATGAGGACATGTGGTTATCTGCATTTAAGATTTATATATATATAT
>VYZU01070011.1:0-28624 GCA_013401355.1 Ceyx cyanopectus
TGCAGGCTGGGCTGCTGCTCTGGAGGCCCAGGGAAGGAGCAGGCGTTTATCGCGGCACAACGGGGACGCACAAGGAGTTCATCGCTGGCTTTTTATTTCTCTGCAAAGGAGAAGCAGGTACAAGCTTTGGCTTCTGGGATGAAAGTGTTCTGAAACATGCTCAAGCAATGACTCATAAAGGGAAGAGGGGAAATTTGGCTTCCTCCTCCTTTTTGTTTCCTAATTTAAAAAAAAATCCAGAAGTAATTTGTTGCTTTAAAAAAGTCTCGCTGTGCTCTTAAGAGTGGTTCTGTCAGCAATCTAGAAGGAAATAAACCCCATATATCAAGTTATAGCACCCTAAGGAGGAAAAGTTTTAGCCAAACTATATACATATATATGCATTTTGTTCCTGATACAATCTATTTAAATTCCAGTATCAGTATATGAACAAAAAAAATCTCTTTGTTAAAGCTCATGCACTTTTACTTTCTATAGGGAACTTATAAACCTATGTTCTACATAGTCACCAGAAATTGAGTAAGGCTTATCTTTTCTGGAAATTTAACTTCAGCAATGATCAGAGTACCACTCCTGACTCACTGCAGGCATAATGAAGGAAGGGAGGATGTCCAGGAAGGATGCTGCTGTTGCTTTGGAGTTGGCTGGGCCCTGAGGTTTCACAGGCCAAGGGTCTCTGGTGTGCAACCTCCCAGCTTCCCAGCAGACCCAGTGTGAGGAACAAGGTTGTTCACAGCTCACTACAAAAAATATTTGTTAAGTGGAAAGAACATATTGAAGCAGAGAGGATCACAGCAACTGTACCCTGGAGCATATGGATCCAGAGATACTGGGGACATGAAAGCCTTTGTGTGGTGCTTCACCTGTCAGTCTTGCTTGAGGCAAGTGAGCTTGAGAGGTACTTCTTCAGGCAAGGCAACATGAGCAAACTTGGGAGTGTCAGTTAAGCACCATCAACAGAGACTGGATGGGATATTCCTGATCAGGCAGAAGCAGCAGAGATCATGCCCCTGCACTCAGGATGGTTTGGAGAATGGTATCTTGCACCACTGTACATCTAGATGCATCCTCAGACTCCTCTCCCCTGCAAACACAGAAGCACACAAGGCTCTGTGTTAAGCCTCTTGCAAATTTAGCTGCAAAAAGGGAGCGAAGGAGAGCTTAGGGCTTAATCTTCCCCTGCTGTGTCTATGTGACTTAGCTGGGACAGAAGATCTCCAGTATTTATTTTGGTGAAGCCTTGGTGAGATCAAATGGATAATTTGTAGGAGACTATCTTCCATGTAGTTTATATAAAAAGGATGGTTTTTCCTCTAGAGACACTATTCAAATATCATCTACCTGCTGTAAGCTCACCAGTACCATTCTTATTTTGCCATACTAGCCTTGGATTTGGGGCCTGATTGAAGACCTACCTAAAGGAATCCAAGCATTGTCCTTGGCACTAACAGAAGCAGGTCCTTAAAACACTCAGAAGGTCATGGAAAAAAACCCCACCAAACAATCCACTCACCAGCTTTGCAAGTAACTCTGAAATGCATTTATAATATTGAACTCTTTCTGCAAAACTTGGGGGGGGGGGGGGGGGAGGGAGGGGGGGGGGTGAGAGATAAATCAAACAAACCTCAGTCCCTTGGGTTGCTTTCATAAAAGGTTTATTGGAAATATTTTTGTGCAGACATACCACAGTCAACAATGCTGTTCAAAGCTACAAATTCTCTAAGTTTTCTGAACCTTCTAAAAATACAAGTAAATGACCTTCATTGGTATTCAGTCTGGGAGGGAAACAAACTCCACCATAATGGGATGCTGTATTTAAACTACCAGAGGACATTAATAGGACGTGAAAATGGTAACACTTCTAGAGGAAAAAAAACCCACACACCACTGCTGCTCTGCTGGGAGCCAATTAAACATCCCCCCACAGCATTACTCCTCTCTGCATATCCAGATTAAAACCTCCCCATCTGAAACAATATTTAAGCAATTCAAGTAGAGATATGACAGACAAGCAGGCACATGACTTGGCTCGCTGATGAAAACGATGCCGTTAAAGATCCTGTCACTCAAACTGCTGAGTAGTTGACCTCTGGGCACAATGGGCTGCACTTAGGGGCAGCAGGAGGGACGGGGGAGGTTTGCAAGTCAGGCAACTCTTCCAGCACACACATGCACACACCGTCCCAGAGGACTTGGCTGCCTCAATTTTTTATATGATTTGGACACCTCTCCCTTTTTTTTTTTGTAATTTAAAAAAAAAAAAAAAGTTGAGAAGCAACTTTGAACAACTTTGCAGTCTAAGAGGTCTTGATGGCACAAGCAGCAAGCCCCTGCATTCCCTTACCAAATCAAAATAGCAAGCAGAAGGGCACAAGAGAGCACACACAACCTGCTGAAGTCCATGTTTTCTAAGAAGCCCTGCAGATGTTTTGAAATGGATTAATTTATGCCAAGACAACATCTGGAACATCTTCGCAGGGAAGCCACCCAGTAAGGTGGTCAGAAAGTAAAACAATCACGGCCTTCTGTTAATGTTGGCTTTTCCCCTTGGCTTCATCACTCCAGAATTACAAGGGTGCTGACCTTCTGACTACACACAGCGACAGTTTGGCAATATATCAAGTCTTTTCTTAATCGTTAGGCTTCTGTGTGACTGCCCCAGAGCTGGGCTGACCCACAGAGAATTTATCATTTACCCACTTCTAATTCTCTAGCTATAGAGATGCTGGGGGAGAATGATCTTCCCATGGCAGCCTTCAGAACTGTCTCACCTCCTTCATACATAAAGGAAAGCTTTGGAGCAACACCAGCACTCAGCTGTTTTACTTTCTGTCCACGTGACAAATGAACAAGCCACAGATCCAAATGGAACAACCCCTTGGCTTCATGCTCTATCATGAAAAGATCCAGGGCCCCACAGAAGTCTCTCCCAGAGAGCTCTGGTCACAAGCACAGGTTACTGGAAAGCTATCTAGAGGATAATGAAGCCTTCAGGTAAGAGGATCTGAGCTTTTTCCCTCCTGGAGCTATTCAGTTCTGGCAAGTCAGTGTTAAGCAGTATTGTTAAGACTGGGAAAAATAAAACAGGAACAGGACTGTGTCAATTGTGGAATCAAACTGAGGAGACCTGCCCCAACCCCATAAAGAAGAAAAAAACTCTAAGAAAAAAAAAATCAACACAAGGTTTCACCAAAGCCTTTCATGTATGGTACAGAAATGGGTAAAAGCATGTTTCACTCTAACAGGAACTGTATGCATTCAACCCAGAAAGCTCAGCACCAGGAAACATAAGCTCCAGAATGAAATTACCTCTCCAAAAGATCAGGTCATGTCAAAGACCCAACCTCGTCAGCAGTAATAAGCAACATGCTAAAAAAGAAGTGTCTCTCTCTGTTCACTCACCTGTCCAGTGACACAGTGGCTCACACTGGGCCTCACTGGTGGGATAGGAACTGTCTTTGTTCACATCCAGTCATAAGATTTGTAACCTGCTGAGTCTTCATCTCTTGTGTATCTCTGCCACTGCCCGCAGTGACAATTTCAAGTTCTGGCTAGGGACAACACTTAGATTTGAATTCAAAACTCTCCCCATTTCATAGGTACTTTGGCTTTGCTTCTAAGAGCTGCCTGCAGGACGGCCTCAGGGCTGTGCCCAGGGGACCCTGCAGGTACAAGGGAGGGAGGAGGATCTGGGTCTGTCTGGTGCTCAGCAGCTTGAGGAGGTGCAGAGCTGCTGACTCTAGAATGAGATGAGTACAAGGGTCCTTCCTGATAGAAGTAGCCCAGGTCTCTGGAGACTAAGGAACATGCATGGTCAGTACCATGTTTCAGAAGCAAACTACTACCCAGATGCATCTATAGCAAGCCACAGCCAAATTATCTTCCAACCCAGCAGGTATTTCAGATCACCATTTACTGTTAGACTCAAGAAGACACAAAGAGCTCTCCCTGCAAGCTGACTGAAGTTTAAGGCATAGATTCTGTGTGATGATGCAAAACTAAGGTAAATCATCCTCAGAGCCTTCAAATGAGAAAGAAATCTGACGAATCCAAAGCACTTCTCAGGCGTACACACCTGCTCCATGGCTGCTCTGCTTCACACTTGAGCTGTGAGGCACAACAGCAAAAATACAGTCCTCAAAGCACTTAAAAATGAAATTAAGATGTTCTTTATTAAACCAATAGGGAATCATTAGTCAATGTGAAATAGCTGATGCAGTGAGTTAGCCCAAAATGGCACAAGAAGCCTGCAGGTGAAGCATAGGGACTGTGCACCTTCCCAGCTCTGGGGGTGGCCCACAGAGGGCTAAGTTGCACCCAGCATGGCCACTGACCATGTCACAGTCTCTGCATGCCACTTATTCTGGTCCACCTGAGCTTTTTCTTATTTATGAGCACTGTCTCCCAGCAAATAAACTTCAGCACACGCTGTAAAAATAATGTCATCTTGCTAAAAGGAGACTTCCCTGCAGCATCTGCTATTAGCTGCTGGCTGAAGACACTCCACAGTCTCGGCGTGCACTAAGAGGAGGGTGGTCTAGTGAAGGGCAGATTAGCAAGGCTTGACTGTTATCTTAATTTACAGCCCTTGCAGTTCATGTTAACTCCACACACATTGTTAGATACATTAGCAGCTTAGTTCGACTCGGATACTTTTATTGGTTATTCACCATTTCTCCTTGACAAGTTATTACTGACTTCCCATGCTAGCTCCCTACAGCAAGACCTGAAGCCCTGTCGAGGAAAAGAAAATGTCAACAGATTTCTCAGCAGTGCTCAGCTCAGGCTCCTGCTCCCCAGCTTTAATTTGCTACTAGGCAATCGTTAAAGGAACAGCTGCAGTTCCAATGCTACGAAAAAGCAGCAACCAGATCCAGGGGTAATTCAGGAAAAGAACCACTTCCCTCTGCATATTCAACTCCCCCACCACCATTACTTTGGTCAGTGCACAGAACAGCCCAAGAAACCTTTTTCTCATCAACCCTGGGTAGTTAAGTCTGGACAGCCAAGCAGAAATCTCCCCATTCCTTCTGCTCCAATACCCTGGCTGGTTGAGAACACTTTCAGCCAGCCCTTTCAAAGGCTGCTGTTACTGCTTCATGCTCTTGCTTTAATGAACAAGGAATTCTGTTGATGTGGAGCAGCTGCCGTTTGCCTTTTGCTAACACACCACCAGAATACACCTCAGCACTGGTTCACCAAGACAAGCAACTCCCAACAGTCAGGCTACAGCCTATTACAATATGTTAATTCCTGTAATGACTCCAAAAACCAAGAAGAATGCCAGGTCTTGACCTGGGTGGGCTCTAAAGGCTTAACTCTGCTAGAGATTAAGGCCTTACAGTGATGATAAAGTCTGACCTGCTAGCCCCACTGTCACATACTGTATGACCCTGTGACAAACCCCATGTGTAATTCCCATTGAGCTGACATCCAACACACGTACCTCAACCTAAGCCACGATTCACTCGAGGTGGGGGGGGTTTGTGTTTGTGACACATACTGACCTCAATTTACAGAGAGGTCAAAATGACACAGCCTTTTATTAATGCAGATAGTCTGCACTAATAAAATAAATCACACGAGATGACAGCTGCTCCTCCCCAGCATCTCATTATGTTCTGTAAAAATTTGTTGCACTAAGAACAGAAAAGACTCCAGGATCCTTTCTGTTCACTGCTCAACGAATTTACTTGCCCTTCTTCATTATCCAGAGGCTTTTACATTTTTTTCTGTATCCTCATGAAAAGCCTCCAAATTGTTTACATACCAATGTTTAGTGTGTGGCTTAGAGTACAAAGACCAAGCTGATCTCACTTTGTCTCGGTGGGAAGTTAATTTTCCTTGTGTTGTAACAAAAGGAAGAAACAGTGGTTTTGAGAATGGGCTTACACCACACGTCTCCTAAATGGATTTTGTTTCTAAATAAAACAGAAGTGTTTAACAGGTTAGATCAGGATTAAGATTTAAAAGCACATGGAATTGGGTTTACCCTCTTCTTATTTGTTCTCTGCACTATTACTTGTGCCTTTAAACAAAATTCTTCTCCCAGAAAATACATACACCCACACTTGGCCCCTTGACATTCACGCCTATGGCAAAATTATTTGCACGTTTACCTTATTGCATAATTGTCTCGTTAGTTCTGCAGAAAGAAGGTGACGACTTTTCCCTCTGTGCCATCAGCCTAATCCAAAAGCAATCCTGCTTGCTGCTGCAGGAGCAAAATTTGCTTTTTAACATGGAAGGGGACTCCCAAGCCTCCGAGGTGGCACTGGGAATTGGAACTACGATGCTTGAGCGATGGCATTTACCCACAACCCTTAAGGGAGGAAGATTTAAGCCAGTGGGCCAGGCTGGCTTTTTCCTTTTCCTTGCTAAACATAAATGTTCATTTTCAAATTGCTTTCGGATATATTTAAATCAACAAAAACTTCTGGATGACAGTCAATAGGGCAAAAACCAACGCCAGCTTTGAAAATGCAGAGGTGTAGCATATACATTGACCACGAAACCTGGCTAAAACACAGCAGCATTTACTTTATGCCATTCAGAAACATGGCTTGGCAACTAAAATTAATAGAACTTGTCTGGAGGACAGCATAAGCTTTCTAAGAGCTCTTTCAGCTTTAACTTATGCCCTCGTTTTTGCTTTTTTTTTTTTCAAAATTCCAATGTATGCAGCCACACGCCTGTCTCACTGGCACAGCGAGGCCGTGGAGCCAGCATTCCTTCCAGGGCTCATGGGCCAGAGAGTGTTGGGAAAGCTGCTGATGGATCAGATATAGAAGAGGGACTGCTTTGGCTGGACAAACAAACAGCAGGTCCTCTCAATGACCAGCTCTGTGTGTGGACATGTGTGTGCATGCACGTGTGCAAACCCCTCCTATGTCTCCTTTGCAAGCCTATCCTACCCGGTCAGGGCAATGCTTCTTTAGGGTTACACTGTCAGCCTCCTGTGTGGATTCACATCTGCTCTCTCAACACCTGAGGAGCTTATCTCTTTTGATTTCTGTTTTGTTCTACTGTCAGAGTGGGAATGGGTTCATGGAACAGGCTACATTTGAAGTGCATGTCCAAAAAATATAATGAAGAGGTACCAGGAGGCACCTATTTGAGTTCCATCTTTGTGCACAGTGCCATGCATTCATGACAGCTGCCCTGATGAGCTCTAGGACTTCCATATCCTTACTTTGTAAGCTATTCATTGGATTTTAGAACAGTAAGATAGAGCCCTAATAAATTCTGTAAGAGGGCAAGAAATATTCATTGCTATCATGTGTTACTCTATCATAAGAAGGCAAAGAAGCATTTTTAGCTACAGACTGTGTCGCAACCAAAAATTTTATTCCGACTGCCTGTTAAAAGTTTCAGCCAAATTAGTAAACAGTGAATACTGGGGGGAGCAAGGTCTGCATGCAGCCGTGTGCACTTGCTTGGTGTGGAACAAAACAGGAAATCTCAGCACCTCGTTCCAATTAAGCAAAGGCTGATTTCTCATGGAACATAAATTTTCTCCTTTTCTCCCAGAACAACCTTATGCTGATGCTTTAAACAGTGGTAAAACATTGTTTTTAATTTCACACCTCACATAGCACAGTCAAATGCTTCATAACAACAGAAACAAAACTTTAGGCAGAACTTTTGCAAATGAATTCAAACAATGATTTCCCCCCACAATATGTACTCAAGGTTTGCTGGGAGAACACAAACTCATTGGCTAAGGCCACAGAAATGAGCTGTCTCGTGTTTTGGCTGCTGCTGCCAACCCTAGTCAAGAATGCATTAACAGTGGATGCATTGATCCAAATCTCATTATTCCCACCACCCATCAAGGAAAGAACCATTTATTCTATTTCTGCTCTCCTTTTGGTTGTATCGTAGGATCGAACAACTTGCGACTGGGAAACAACACCGTGTTCTTCTTGAGAAAATGCATAGCCATCTGAAAAAGAAAAGACATGAATTACCAGGGTGCAGCTCCAGGGCACAGCTCATTTTTAGGAACAGCTTTGGGCATCACCAAAGTTACCTGACTGAGACTGGAACAGCCTTAGTTTTCTGCTCTGCTCTTTGGACACTTGCAGCTGAGCGTGGCATTGCCCACACGGCACAGGAAAGATGTCTGCTGCCAGCTCTGCCCCACTGCTCCCCTCCCTAAGCCAGCTCAGAGTATCCTGTCACCACTTCCCTCCAAGCTAACCTGACTAATAAGCCACAAACTGATTTGAACATCATGTGTACTCCTGTACTGGCAGAGCTTCTCCAAAGACTTAACAGACAGGTAGAGATTTGCATTTTGGCTCGACTCCTCTATAGTCTGCTTAGTATCAGCAGCTCCCCTGGAGGAACATGAAAATGTCTAGACCACAACTGGATCTGAGTCACATCTTCCTCTTAACTCCATTCAAGAATTTATTTATTTATTTAAAAAAAAACAAGTTTCCAGGTGGCACCTGACAAATTACACCAAACAACTCTCGATTCTCTTGGCCAGTCACACTTATCTTGACAAAAGCAAGCTTAAACATATTCTGGAGGTCTGTATTTTGCACAAACCTGCTAGCTAGCACAATCCTTCGCTCTCCCTCAAAAAAACTGTGTGATTTCTTCTAAAGTACTGTGGACAAGGCAAGTGACATTTCTGATATCATCTGCAAAACCACCCCATTTCTGGTAAGACTGTCACAAAAGCAGGGGGCCAATATGGGGAAACATCAACCAGTATTTAAAGCACATGTGATCCTACAGGAAATTCTGAAAGGAAAACTATAGACAAAGAACAACAGCGCCTGTGATACTAAGGAAAGATAATTTTTTCAGGTGTAAATTGATAGCTGGAATGGAGAAGAAGGGCAGATAGCAAAGTTAGAAGAACAGAGAAATGGGAAAATCACAGGCTTTACAGAACTGAGCAATGATTTGTAGTAGCAAAGCAGGCAAGACTGGCAGATGTGAACACTGCCTGGGAGGACCCAAGAATTATACCATGGCTAACTCTCCATGGGCAACTCTCCATCTCCCCTGATCAGCTTTGGAAGCAGGAGCTTGTGAATTAGGAAATCCTACCCCAAAATCAGTCCAGGCTGAAAGACACAACATCAGAAAAGCAGAGATGCCCCAATTACTACCCAGAGGCCTAGCAAATGTCCCAATTACTACCCAGAGCCTAGCAAATGTCTTTCAGAAGTCCTCCCTTAAAAGGCTGAAGCTCCCATGAGGAGGGTGTACTACCAGCAGGTTAGCTGATCTGAATCAGAAGCATGGTAGGAAATTTTTGCCAGTAAATAAGAGGGGACTCAAACGAAAATCCATCATCCAGAACTAACTCAAGTCACATTTTTCTTCTGGAGTGACTGCAAGACAGTATGAACTTTAATTTATGTGAGCAATCATCCCAGCATTCCATTTGATTTTCACTGAGCAATTCCATGCCAATACACGCTGCAGAGGTACAAGTTGATTTTTCCTGCCTCTAGCAGAAGGTTCAGGGAATACATTCACAAAATGCAAACAGGCCTTTGGAAAAAGGTACATGATGGATAATTGCAAAGGAAAGGTGATTTACAAAACGGGCTTTCATTGGAAGTGGGTAGATTCACACTTCAATACCTCTAGTGAGTTTGTTGCACATTAAGTGCCAGCATACTGCTAGCTTTTTTTGGCTAATAGCTTTTTTTTTTTTTGTAAATTCTCAATGGAAAGTCAAAGACCACAAGCTTAAGTCCTGAAAGACTGAAGCCCACATCCCATAACCTGTTCTGCATCAAGTTGACTTTTGCTATGTTTACTTATTCAGTAAGATCATCCACTGTAGTGATACTTCAACTGTCATAACTACTTCATATCCAGCACTGACCACATCCATCCAACCTGGTCTTGAACTCAGTGACAGAGCATCCACAGCTTCCCTGGGCAACCTGTTCCAGTGTCTCACCACCCTCAGAGTGAAGAGCTTCCTAATTTCTAATCTAAATCTGCCATCTTCTAGTTTGAAGCCATTACTTCTCATCCTATCTTTACAAGCCTTTGTAAAAAAGTCTCTCCTAAGCTTTCTTGTAGGAGCCCTTCAGGCACTTGGCCTTGTTGAACTTCATGAGGTTGGCATGGGTCCACCTCTCAAGCCTGTCAAGGTCCCTCTCTAGATGGCATCCCTTCCCTCCAGAATGTTGTTCCCACTCAGTTTGGTGTCATCTGAAAACTTGCTGAGGGTACACCTATGTCCACTGTCCATGTCACCAACAAAGATGTTAAACAGCACCAGTCCCAGTACCAACCCCCAAGGAACACCAGTCACCACTGGTCTCCACTTGGACTGTGAGCCATTGACTGCAACTCTTCTAATGTGACCATCCAGCCAATTCCTAATCCACTGAGTGGTCCATCCATCAAATCCATGTGTCTCCAATTCAGAGACTAGGATGTTGTGTGGGACAGTGTCAAAGACTTTGCACAAGTCCAGGTAGATGATGCAAGGTGCTCTTCCCTTATCCACCAATGCTGTAACTCCAATTGTAAAAGGCCACCAACTTTGTCAGGCACAATTTGCTCTCGACAAAGCTATGCTCTTGACACCAATCACCTCCTCATGTTCCATATGTCTTAGCAGAACACTCAGGATGATCTGCTCCATGATCTTGCCAGGTACAGAGGTGAGGCTGTCTGGCCTGGAGTCTCCCAGGTCTTCCTTATCTCCCTTCTTGAAAATAGGGGGTTTCTTTTTTCCCCTTTTCCAGTCAGTGGGAACTTTACCAGACTGACATGACTTCTCAAAAATGATGGAAAGTGGCTTAGCACATTGCACACTGTCCTGCTCAATATTTATCTGCTTATATAAAAAGTTTCCTGTTGACCTCTATACAGGAAGATGAGATTGTATGACTTTTTTTTTTTTTTAAATTCACATTATCATTAAAATTGAGCTTCAAGCTGTTCAGGCAGCTGAGTGTGCCTTGTGGAATCAGAATGCTAGGAATACCCAAGTCCCATCTGAACAGCTCTACATTTCCACTATTTTCAGACCCCATCCAAAAACAATGAAAGTTTCCATCTTTTAGCCAGTTACTAGGGAACTTTTCGGAAGTTTGAACTTTTCCCCCAGCTCCAGTTTTAAAACCACACCTATGAGCCTGCCCTGGGAACAAGACCCTCATTGTTCAGCTGTCCTGCAGCAGCCCAAGGAAGAAGCACATTTCTGTGGGGCTTTCTGGGCACAGCCCACTCACGGCCAAAGAAGGAAGGACCTTTGTACTCAGAGACTTTCTACTAATGGAGGAAAGGTGCCCTTGAGTATCTGTCAGGGGGGGCTCACCTGTTAAGAGGAGATTCACATTCTCATCAAATCTAAGGTTTCACTCATACCAGATATTATCAGGCAACCTGAATTTTAAAAGCATCCTGTTGTTTTGGGTTGTTTTTTTTTAAAGCTTTGATATTCTATTAGTAGATCAGAATCTGTTTTCCCATTAGGTTTCCAATTTAACACGTTCTTTTTCTGTTCACTGCAATGTCTTTGCTAGTCTGTGCATTGCTGGGTTAGAGAAACCATCTCCACAGGTCTTGAACACTGACAGCAACTCTGTGTGAGCTCAGCCCTCTCACAGGCAACAGCATCCAAGACCAGGACCAGAAAGAGTCCAGAGAGTATGGTTTTAGTCACTTCAAGGATTTACTTTGGAGGCCTCTTACTCCTTGCATTCTCCTCTGATACATCTGTCTGTCCTGGGGCTTGTCCAGTCCAGCCAGCAAGAAGACAGTTCTCACTGGAAGTCTGTCAGAAACCTTGCTTTCTGCAGCATTTCACTATTTCATACATGCACTGGTATTACAGTCCAAAATATAAAATGCATTTTACCATCATGTGGTTTGCCTTTGGAGAAAAATGCCCAGACACAAATCCCCTAAGATTAAGTTTTAGGGTTTGGGTGGATGGGGGAGCTTTGTTTTCTTTTCTTCTTTAATATCTTTTAGGAAATGTTGCTGTTCAAGATACCAAAATAATCTCTCTGACAAAATGAAACACAAAAAAATCCATGTTAGGTTATCTCAGGCCAAATGTTTCATTCTGCAGAGTTTTTAAGGGAATTTGCTATGATATTGCAGTTACACAGTAAATGCTAACCCAGCTTTGACTCTTCCAGCAACCCTCTTCTACTTAATCCTGGCAAAGTGAGATTTGCTTTAAATCCTGAACAGTTTGACTAATATTTACAGAAACAATGCAACTCTGTTGATAAACTATGCCCATGTTTCTAAAGGACCCAAGAGGAAACCCTGACAAGTGTCATCTCTTTCACCCCAGATACTAACCTACTGGTGCTGGCATGTGGAGAACAGAGCCAGATGCCACAGCATCAATTCTAAACTAATTATTCCTATTTCTTAGGTTGATCTTAAAAAACTGCAGTTCCACTTGACAGTCAATAAATGCATAGCTTGTAAGAAATACAGAATGTGGATTATATTTCAAATACATCTGAGATACAAAGAAATAGTTTAAAAATAATCTCAAGTATCTACTCAGTTGTTTTTCAAATCAAAATGCACCAGCAGAAAAGTGAGAGGAAGAAGGTGGCTGCTAGTGGAGAATAAATGGTGGGATTAGAGCTCTCAGCATGAACACATTTATTATTATTTATTATTTGCCAGCCCCCTATTGTGAAATGAACCTCAGATGACAGCTGCTTTTTCTACATTGATTAATAAGGTGCAAACCATATGCTCTGCATTCAGATTTACTCTATGGAATCACCATGTTCTGTCAAAGAAGAGGGATTTTCTTGGCTAGCATAGAAAATCTGGGCCAAGTGTGGGAATCCAGATTCAGGCACAGCTTTCTGCTTTGCAGGGGGAGATCTGACAGAGCAGTGCTTAACAAGAACAGCATCCACTTGTTGTTTTGAGTGCATGCTGAGACAAATGACAACTAAACACTGGCAGGGGGTATTCTGAATTACAGGAGGAACACTGTAGTAGATGGATGATATGGGACTTCACCTAAAGATGGACAGGTCTAAGGGGACCTTTTTTAAAGCTTCCTAGACATTCTGTTGGTCAGAAGGAACCACATGATCTTTACAGTACACTCAGAGCTGACAGAAGCATGAAAGAAATCTACTACATTATTCAGGATCACAAAAGCAAAGGCAGAGCAAGAAAAAGAGCCATGAAGTTCTTACTTCCAGGTGGACAGGGGCTACTCTCCATGGCAGTGACTCTGAGCCAGTTTCTTTCCTGTGAGGAAGCATTTCTGAGATCAACCCTGTCTGACACTCCTGTGTGGCACTGACATGGAACTGGCTGTGTGGCTCTGTCCCCAGTTTGGGGTCCAGATTGGCCAGTCTGGTGCTGCACAGAAGCACTCCAGCCATTCTTCATGCCCGAAGGTGCTGTGATGTGCTAATGGTTTTGGAGAGGGTCTGGCTCACCACAGAGAGCTGAGGAAACACAGAGCAAGCTTCTGCCTTTCCATACAGACTTAACTCAAGCCAATACAACCAATAGTAGTAACCCTGAAACTCCCCGTGAGATTTTCCTCCTTTCCAAGTAATTGGAAACAAAGCCATTTAGGCAATTTTTGCCTCTCAAAAAATGTGGAATGGTTGTTTTCAAAACATATTGTGACTCTCAAACCAGCATTACATCTTTACAATCTGTGCTAGGAAATTTAACCCCAGTTTCCTTCCTTCTTGGGACCAAGGCAATTGATTTGTTTAAGCTTTTGTCAGCTCTAACTAAAAAAAAACCACCATTTTGCTGCTTTATATGCAAGTGTCAGATTCTGAGATGAGGTCACATAAGCAATTTTTAGAAGAAGTGGCCTTCATAGGCTAGGAACTTGGAGCCTGGTGGAAACATGAGCAGTTCAAGACTTCAAACAGAGTGCTAGTGGTGTGATTTAAGATATTGGCCCAGCATGTCAAGGCCATGGCCCTATTCATCAACTCTTTGCTTTGAAGATTTCCAGCATTTAGTAAACAGTTGTACAATTTAGGACTGTGAAAACAGCACATGTGTTTCCTGGATTTCACATGGCCTTGCACATATAGCAGCTAAGCAACGTTGGAAAATAACATTTGACAAGAGCTGACAGAAGTTTTGAAGAGTCATGGATATGCCACAAAGAGCATCTTTCAATCCTAACTGTTTCACAATAAAAATTTATGTTTGTGGGAAAAACGGACGTCCCATTGTAACTTGTCCTGACTCATTTAGCACTTCATTGTTTACATTTTAGGGAAGCTGGTTATCCAAATAAGTGTTCATTTTTTTTGATAATCTATTTTTCTTTCCCAAAGCCTATTCATCTAACAACCTGATGATGTGTTCTACCAGATTAAAAGGATATTATCAAGTCTGACTAGTCATCAGTGATGTAGGTCCTTCTGCACCACAGTGAGACTCTACAGCAGACTACTTTGACAGCAATTTATGCATTTTATGGATTTCCTGACAGTCACTGCATTTGGAATCTCCTCAAAGAGTGTGTTTACATGCCTAGAATTATGCTGCCATCAACAGCCCTGGCTCCTTGACACTACAGATTAAATCCTGGCAGAAGCACATGGTCCACAGGGCTGCTCTGCTCAGTGTGGCCTCTCTTCCCAGGAGCAATGGGACCGATCTCTAGAGAACCTACATCCCTTACTAGTGATGACCTCGCAACAGCTCTGTGAAGGACAAGGCCTAGCAGATCTGTCATGGTTCCACCCTGACTAGTCAAAATTCCCTGTGGAAAACAGGCATTTGGTTTCTCAAATTCCACCTCTGAATCCATGGCCTAAGCCACAACAGTTCTGCTACAGAAGATGACACATCCAGCAAAGAGATTTTACTTCCCTGGGATTCTTACACAGTCAGAAGTGCAAGAGCAATATGAAATCCAAATCCTGAGTGGCTGCTCCTTGATTTGTGTGCATCAGTATTGCATACACTGGTGGATTATTTTTCTTTAGTGATGAGAATGTTTTGACCACCACTTTAATCACAAGATGGCATTTTACCACTAGAAGAGTGTGACTCGACTCCCTGGTCCCTTCAGACAGCATGGTCCTTCAATGTATCTGGCCTACAGGGCCATTAGATTATTTTGAATGCTGTGGAAGCCTAACACAGAGAAAAAACCATCAGTTTCAGCAGATCCAGGCTTGTCACATATTCCTCTAGGAAGATGAGTAAGGAGATGACCTCTACACCAGCAAGAAATGCAATTTATTCCAAATAGTAGCACTAGCAAGATGTGACACTGCACCTCTTCTCCCAGGGGAGGACAAAGAGGGAGAGGAGAAAGACTGCTCTGCACACTGTGGCTTTCCTCATCAGAAACACACAAACCCCTGAAGTGGCACCCCACTGTATGCTCAGCTAGCCACAGCTGATATGACTTTCCATAAAGAAACTGTTTCTATTTAAGATAAGCTCAATCACAATGCTTATCCTGCAGAGGTTTTGATTTTACAGTATTCTTGAGACTATCAGGATTTTACTTGAGAAAACCTGCACACTGGGGATTCTGTCCCTTGGGCCTGTTGATTGGATCCTAGGGAATCATCCACATTGGAGCTCCACTTGCCTGGGGCCAAATACACTAATTCCACTTCCAAATGCACGTGTCTTGCTTGGCAGCTCAGCCTCTGCGCTGAGATTATCTCTACCTACAATTTAATTAAAAAATAATCACTCTTTGCTTCCATTCAGCTGGGACTGGCTGCTGGGGAGCACACAGGCACACATCATCTGCTACTTACGTGACACACTTTGCTGGACAGAATGAGCACGGAAAAGGCTGGGAGGAGTTTTCCTGCCAAGCCTTTTTAGCAAATGATCACGTTCGTTCACGCTGAGGGAGAGGAAAAAAAATAAACATCCATGAGTAACCATGTAATTTACAAGGTAAAAGTCAATTGTTCTTAATGGACTTGGCAGCTTTGGCTTTCTCAGTATTCAAGATGGTTGCAGCATGAAAAGTAATTTTCTCTTTCTTTAGACAACACACTATCGAGAAAACTGCCTAATAATGGAAACTCCTCCTTTCTAAGGCCACTTTGTACAAGTTTACATTTAGTTAATCCATTCCTAGTATTTGTTGTGATTTCTGAATGTCCTCCACCTATAAATATGATTACAAACTGTATCAGAAGTCTGATATAAAGTGAATGGAACAGTAGAAAGGGATTTTCTCTTTAGCATTAAATACACAAGTCATGGCACCCCCAAAGTGCCTTAGAGAGAAGGAGCAAAGCATTGTGGCTTAGCACGTTGTAAAAGGCTTCCATCACACCTGCAAAATGGCTTGAAGGTAGGAATCAGTTAATGCCATCATCTAAGAAGCTCATTTTCACCTCCCACACTGGAAGAGAACTTTTGATTAAAACCCCCTTTAGTTTACACAGTTCCTGGGAAAGACCTGAAAAAAATATTACTGAATTTACAGAAAGTGAAAATACAAACTTAAGGTGAAATATACAATATACTCAATAGATTTAACATATGGTACACAAATCATTAGAGTCACTCTCCACTCTGATTTTTATTAAAAGCACAATTCATTTAATGAAGAACTTCATACCCAGAATTAACAAATGGTGGCTAAGATCATCAACTTTTAGAGTGCTTAATTACATATACAAGTCTCACTAAGTTCAACAGGGTTTTAAAATAATCTTGTGCCCAAATCTCACCACATTGAAACCTCAAATAATGTACATATCATGTTCTTTTGAAAGAGAGATTATAGCTTATTTTAGTTCAAAGTTCCTCTGCAACTGTTTGTTCTTTTTTGTTCGTTTTTTTCCCCATCTCACCTTTATTCCTAACACTGGAACCAGTGCACAGAAGGGATCTGTTTGCTAGTGCAGCTCCTTTATCCCACGTGCACCACATTTATACTGCATTTTCCTTTTCACAATCTGCTTGGATCATTCCTGTCTCTACTCACAAGCAGCAATACCTCTGGTTATGCTGCAAACACAGACATGCATCTGAATGCCAGGGTTGATATCTTTCTTGGATTAAATTACAAATTCACATACTTTTGGTATATGGAGTGGAAACCTCAGCACACACAGCTGCTGCTGTCAACAAGCTTACAACAGCTTTAGCCCAGCAGCTCCCTTTCACTGATGCAAGGTTTGCTAACTTCAAACAAGAAAGCAACCAAAGCATCCCTGAGATGTCTGTAATATGTAATCCAGCCATGCAGGCTTATATTCCACTTAATAGTCCATTAGGGCAATATCCAGGCTCACAGCCCTCCTTCAGTGCATAATGAGATGCCCACAAAAGAAAGGGTGGATTTCTTCCCTTTTTTCCCCGTGGTCTTCAAGCTCAGCCACCCCAACTAGAAACTTCTACAGCCTATGGACCCCTCCTTTGTTTGTAAACTGTGTTTAGAGGCACTTGGTCTCTTTCCTTCCCTTGGCACCACAAAAGCATGCCTGCAACAGACAGGCCAGGTTGCTTTCCCTGCCTGCAGTCAGTAGTATTCCCTCAGGACAAAACAGAGGTTGGTAACAGATTTTTGAAGCAAAACTACAGCTACCAACCAAGAGTGTCAAAGAACTTTCAAGAGCTCTTGGATTACAAGATCTGCATGCATTCAAAGAAAGAGTCACAGATTTCCACTAAAGAATCAGAGGGTGGTTTTGGATAGCTGGCTTGAAAAAAAAGGAATCTTAAACTGATAAAAATATTTGTTCTACAAGATTAAGGAACTTGTGCCTCAAAATTCTTCAGCCACGAATAGAATTAGCCACAGCAGCAAAAGGCATGAGGAAAAAAATTCTCCATCTGCCTGTCTAGAGGTAGGCTGATGGTATCTGCTACAGGGCAATGGCAGTCAGCTCCTCAGGCTTCTACATGTGATGTGTGGAGGAAAATGTGTTGTCAAGGGACTTCTGAACAGGAGTGACAGATCACAGCTCTAAGAAAGCCAAAGCTACAATACCTTTGATGTTGCTAATTAAAACCAACAATTTCAAAACTGAAGTCACAGCTGATTTTCCCACTTGGGAAATCACACTGGATTGTAACTGTGCAGAGAAAGACAAACTCTTTCATATACAGATACAGCTGTGTTCATACTCATGGCCTCAAAAATGGTGTCAGAAGAGAAAAAAAATCACAAACTCAGACACCTTCTGGGAATCAGTGACCTGGAAAGTGACAGCAAAATATGCTTAAATTGGTTTGTGACCTCAGAATGGTAAGGGAGAGACATCACCTATCTGTAA
The DNA here is from genome assembly GCA_013401355.1 of Ceyx cyanopectus. NCBI lineage: Eukaryota > Metazoa > Chordata > Aves > Coraciiformes > Alcedinidae > Ceyx > Ceyx cyanopectus. The sequence continues at coordinate 18,231 of VYZU01070011.1, forward strand.
TTATATGAAGGAGAAAGGACACAGATAAAATGCTTAGAACTAAACAAAACAAATAGCAGATTATAACAAAAGCTATTAAAAACATCCCAATTCTGATGGTTTCTACTAAAAAATTATTTAAAAGTAGTCATTACTCATCAAAAACCAGCTTCAGTTGCTATTGATAATGAAGAATACCTTGAAATACCTTTCCAACATCTTCCTAAAAGGGTCAAATGATTTCTCTCTGCCTGGAAATCTGCACTAACAACAATACACAAATTCATTAAGTGAGTAACAAATCAAAGGGTAAACTAAAGGAAACATTCTATTTCATAGCAGTATTTTAAATTCCATTAATAAAATGACTCTTCCTTTTTGGTATCTAAATTGCTCTAAGGTGCCAACAGAGACCTTAATTTTATTTTTCTGTGTTCCCTTCTCATCCCTCACAAAAGCAAACAGCCCTTAAATCTAGGCAACAAACATCTGGCTTTACACATTCAAATGAGATGCATCAAAACAAACAGAATAATTCAAAGCTGACCACAAGGTCCCACTGGCTCATTTGCTCAAGTAATTAAAAAAAGATGAGCTTCACCACCAATTAACCTACTGAGCACTAATTAGCATTAATGAGGATTTGTGGTATTTGGTACAGCTTGACCCAAAATGTCCTCCCGAGTCCACTAATTGGCTGGTGGCAAAAGCAGGGCTCACAAAGAAGGGAAGGTTAAAGTGGATGCAGGTGTCTCTTAAAATTGGATCTTCCCTGAGAAAACACACACAGAGCACAGTTAAAGACATAAAACAGTCCAAGCCCATTGTCTTACCTCACAGCAGAGGCATGGCTCTTCAGTGGAAGGTACCCACCAGCATCCATGTGTAAGCCCAGGCAGCAAGCAAGGTATGTACGCCAGTGGGTAAGCCCAGAGAACAAAAAACCATGCAGCTTGGTTCTTCCCATCCTCTGAATAGCCACAAAACACCTCACCCTACCACCTGCAGGTGCAGTGTCACTGTTCCTTCCATCCTACAGGGCTGCTGCAGTGTTTAGCAGCAGCTAAGGCATCATACGGCTTGGTTTAAAACAAAAACCCTTCAAAGCTTAAGCTGAAATTCTGCCCTTAACTCCACAGCCTCAGTTCAGCCTCTTCTCTTTCTACCCTGACACTCTGTGTTGCCTGAGGAGCCCTGGCTGGTCTGCCTTCCTCTCCTGTTGGAAAGAATGCCTTGCAACGTGTTGTCTTCAGCAGGGAGGGAAGAGAGAAGTAGTAGTTTTTTTGCAAAATATCTGATTTAGTTCAACGCCAGGTAAAAGATTAGAAAGTTTCTGTCCCTGCCAACCTTAGCTGTGGAAGAGATTTTGAGGGGAGAGCAGGATATTCTTCTCTCCCTTTGTAAAATTTAGATTTAAAACGTAACTGATTTCTTCCCTTAGTTCCAAACAGTAGCTTACACAAATGTTTGTAATTTTATTGTTGACGTGTTCCTGTCACTGAAAGTTAACATCAACAGATTATGAAGAGCAAGAAATAAGGTCTGAAGAGATTTATCCAGCTTTGATCAATGCTAATCACCACACCATTTGTTTACAAGCAGACTTATTTTCATTTCAGTCTCTTGGTTCTCACACTCACATTTTCTTCCAAACAAGAACCAAAGATTCAAGGACTATGACTTCTCCTCATGTGTGATGTGACCTGGCAGAGGGGAGTCATAGATCCCTCTCCAGCTGCTAGGAAGAAAAAAGTATTTAAAAGGATTTATTCACAAGTTCCATCTTTCTCAACTTTCATGTAGCATTATGCCATTTTAAAGGCTTGCAGCATCAGTCAAGGTCCTGGTGGACAAAGGGCAGGTACCACACTCTAGGCAAAGTCTGTGGCCACACCTTTGTAACTGCCCAGAGGAGATGTGTTTTTCTTCCTCAGACACTGCCTCCTGGCTGAGCAGACTCCCTCAGCATAGCCACAGGCCTCTTTTCTCTTAGTTTAAACTCAAGAGCACTACTTGCATTTATATAAGGGAGTTAGAGTTACACAACAAGAAGAGAGATGACAACTAACACAGTCTTGGCATAAGGAGATGTAAAAGCAATGTTCTTACAGACCAGGATTTCAAAAGTAAATCATGCAAATCATCTCAAATACAAACCACACTAATGCTGAGGGTTCAGCAAAACTCTGTACACTCAAACACCAAGAATGATTCAGGGCTGTGGAAAAATTGCCTAAATGGCCCAGTGAGCAGATACACCTCCAGCCTCTGGGCTTTGGAAACGTGGCAGAGCAGAAAGACCCTCCTACAAAACAGCAGAAGTAGCAACTGTAGGCTTCTGCTGGTTTCCCTCTTTTGGTCCACAAAGGGGAGATGTTCTTTTTTGTTATCTAGCATTGGATTACAGGAATGTTTTACTATAAGGTCAATCAGGGTAGGAGGTCTTTTTCATTTAAAAGGCAACAGGCATTACTGATAATGAAGCTGCAGTGTAATCAAAGGAAGTCTCCAGAGCATTTCACAAGGAAGTGTCTGAGGCAACTAAGCAGCAAAACAGAAATCAGCATTTTCTTTGCAGAGTCAGCGTCTACAAATATTGCTCCTTAATCATTCAGGATCCAGCTGCAATAGAGACACATCCAAATCCACACTCCTTTTGCATTTTTCTGTAAATACTCACCAGGCCATCAACAAAACCCCAGACTGTGGCTAGAAGGCCCCATGGCACAACCCACAGGGTTTGAAGACAGAAGCGTGGCTGTGGGGTTATAAAAGTTACCTATCAAGGGTGACTCCTGCACCAAGACACCAGACTTTAGAGAGTACCAGGTCCTTGCTGAGGTTTCAGCAGCAGCCAAACCTCCAGGGAAGCTGAAGGCCTTATGCCCTGCCATGCTATAGACTCCAGGCCTTGTTAATGCAGCAGCTCCCCTCCAGCTGCTTCCCAAGCCCATGTCACAGCCACAGAGGAGAAACACTCCTTTCCCTGGACAGGGGGCAACTATTTAAGGAACTTTTCTTCTTTGAGAGTTATATTTGACATTACCCAGCCCAATGTTTGTCTGATAAGCATCAAAAGTACACGTGTGGCCCTGCAAGGAGCACACAAAGCAGCTATGTAGTGGTGAGCTCTCCAGGATCACATGTGGTACCAAGTTCCGCTCAGAGATGGCTTCAAGCCCTTTTCCCAGCTGGATGGGAAAAAGTTGAGTGTCACACAACACTCAGGTTGGTCTTTAAAGTTGTCTGGACAAAGCTTCTCCTTCCAGTGACAAGCAAGGATGATTTTCTTTTGTCATTAATGATGTCCTAAGGCAGAAAAGCCAGGATCCCTCCTTTGACTCCTAAAATAATTTGGACAATCCATTCTAGCATTCATTTTTGAGCCTGCTATTCCTAAACTTCTTTCCAAGAATAGTTCTTGGAAACAAAAACAAGCACCTTTCAAAAATACCATCTTGAAAACAAAAAGCAGACATGAAACATCTCAAGCCTCTCTGAAAAGCAACCACCCTAAGAAAATAATACATAGATCTCTCTCCACTTAGTATTTTCCATTTCTAAGCACTGCAAACATTAAGTGTGTGTTTATGAATTTCATTACAGGGGTGGGGGGTGGCCAGGAATTATTGTCAGCTGTCCCAAAGCCAACTAACTTAACACAAAGTTGAAGCTGCTCAGTTTTGCCTTCAGCCCTTCCAAACTCTGGGAAGTTATTCAATTTAAATGTCTGAGAAGCAGAAAAGGCTAAGTGTGTTTTGCTCCCTTTTGGTATCAGTGTTGTTTACTTCTTGTCTACAGGTACCTCACTTTGCACTTACTCTAGTGGCTGCTTGGTAGTATCTTCTATAAATAAAGTGGCAATACAGTTGCAATTATAACATTCTTTTCTACTCACTCATTTTATCAGAAGTAGTCACCTTGGAGATTGAAGCTTTTCCAGGGTCTCTATGTGAAAGTGGAGGTGGTTGTTTAAAGCCATACTTTCTGGTACTAGAGAAGTCCTCTTACACATACTGACTAAAGATAATTCTGTGTTCAAAGACTATAAACTCCTCCTATAGGTTCTTACTTGTCTTCAAAGGAAAAAAAAGCTAAAGAAGAGCTCAGAGCAACAGCAAACAAAGAACTCTGAAAGTCTGGATACAATTTAGAGCAAAGACCAGGACATTTGATCTGAAAAAGAACCCAAATTGATTCTCTTTAAGCTTTTATGTATTTTGTAATTATCCTCTAGTAAATTTAATATCTAGTATGGCTTCCTTTTTTTTTTTGGTCCTTGCTACTGCATCTAAGTCAGTACTTTGTCAGAAATCAGAGGTGTCAGGGAAGGCTGGCCTGCCTCTCTTCCAAGAGCTGGTTAGCCAGCATTGGAGCCCAGGCTGACTGCTGAAGCCATTAGGCTGGAATAGTTGTTATGGAGCAGATCTCCTGCTGTGCAGCCTGGAGGGAAGATTTCTTCTTTTCTCCCCCGTGGAGATCCCTGGTGCCCAACCCAGTAACACAGGATTAGGCATCAGAGAGACTGGCCCCTTAATCAGTTTTAACTCTCATCTTGTTATGTTCTCTTTTTTCCTAATCTTTCCTTTCAATTTACAACTTCATTTTGGCCTTTGTCTGATACTGTACCTCTGTCAACTTAGACTTTGCCAGCAGATTTGATGACACCTCTAAATCCTTCTCCAGGTCACCAGGTTTTAACCCTATTTGTGCACTAGATCACCCTCAAGTTACATGATAAGCACTTTCAGGATGTGAAGTAATTAATTGCACCAGAGAAGGGGCATGTCAGCTCCAACTGTTTTGCACCAGCAGCTGGGCACTTGGTTCCCCAGTGCCAGTGGGATCATGAGAACTGCCCCCTTTGGCCTGCTGGTCAGCTTCTGAAACCTTCTCTGTGCTCTGCTCCTACTCACCTCTGCCCCACAACCTCCCCACTGCTCAACTCAGATTAGAATCAAACCTTAGAGTAATTTCAAGTGCTCACGCAGAGGGGTTAGAAAGGACAGAAATTAACAGTATATATTAAAATGAGAAAATAATGTGTAGGTTCCTTAGTGATATGGGGACAGGAGGGAGAGACAAGTGTAAAATAAAACAAAATTATGCATTTTCCATCTACCATACGTGAATGTTTACCATATGGAATCAAAGAATTAAAAAAACCCAAACCACTGATACAATTTTATGTGCTTTTTTGCTCGTAAAAGGAGTCTAATATCTTTTTACTAGAAAAACTGCAAGGGAAAAAATCATAAATATGCCAGTCACTTTGTTGGGTATGCTGGTGGAGAAATCTCTCCTTAACTTCCCAGAAACGGTGTGAAGAACATCTGGAAAAACTGATAAAAAGGCTCTGAAACCTCAAAACCCAAAATACACCTCTCCCCTCTTCAACCATTTTACACTCAGCTGCACTGGATGGGCCAGATTCAGATCACAGTCATCTGTAACCTCAGCAAATATGCTGAAGTCAACACGTTCATGAAACAAGAACTTGGCTCCAAACATCCAGTGCTGTTTAACCAGTTGTAAACACAAGACTGAGTTTGTTTCAAGTAAGATTCATTGTACCTGCTGACGTGAAGGGGCCTTACTGGCCCCGTCTCCCTATTCAAGTAGATGTAATTTGAAATGCATCAATAAAGAGACCAAGAGCTTTGAAATATAACAAGCCCAAGCCTCGTTCCTCTTGATCTTAATGAAAGCTTGCCTCCTCCTTGGGAGCCACGAGATCAGGTCTTCAGCTCATTCACAAGTTTGTGAAGAGAGAAGCCTGTTTTATATTTCTCCCTCTGCTGGCACGAGGCTGAGGGCTCTGCGCACTGCTACGCACAGTCACAGGCCTGACTGCTTTCCCACATTGTCCTCTGTGGAGTGGGAAAACCTCTACAGGTACCTGTGTGAGCTTAGATTACCCACTGGCTCACACAGCAGCTGAAAAGACACAGGCATCTGCCCTCACCCACCAAATAAAACTGAAGCTAGGATAAATAAGCTGGCTCGTTCTCAGGGTGAGAGCTGCTCATGCGTGTTTCACTACAGCAACAAGAGTCAGAACTGGTGAAAAGCACTTAAATCCCCACCAGTGTGTCTCCTTGTTGAAGGCAGACAGGGGACAGGCTGTGGGGAACTGCTGTTTCAGTATTTGTTTTATGAAAACAGAGATGAAAGGAACAGGTGGGGAGCTATCATCTGGGGGGGTTTGCAAGCAGCAAGAGTAAAAAGGCACCCTGAAAAATGTGCAAACAGCAATTCCTTGTCACTCAGACCTATACCTTGCTAGCCCCACAGTCACTTCCCTTCACCTTGGTTGAACACAAGGCTGCCTCCCAGATTTCTGAATAAATCAAAGAATGCAGGCACTTTCTGCAACATGCCAGAAAGGCCTTTCAGCTCCTTGTCAAACACATAGATTGTGAAAGCCATACTGTTCTTTGCTATCAAATAATCTAATCCTAGCCACCAACTAATTCAAAACACAACAGAAAAGCAACCAAAAAGCTACTTTCAAAGGGAGCTCTCTGGCAATTCCCATAAAGAGCAACCTTCTGAAACTGGAAATCCACTGTCACGAAGAGGGTGCCACACAGCTTTGCTCAGTCTCCATTAGTTAGCCAACAGAGCAATAAAGTGACATGGCTTTCCAAAGTAAACTTTGCTTTGGTCCCTAATCGGGCTTTACTCCACCTGAACTCCTGCTGACTTCAATGAGAGGTTAGATGGTATGAAAAGTAAATGAGGATTTGAAGATCTGGCCCTTTATGAGTCAAGGATTTAGTTGTAAACTTCGAGACACAAAGATCTCTGCAGCTGAACTCAATGCCACTTTTAAAACAAACCTGTAGAATAACTGTTTTTGTGTAAATATTGCATGTTAACACGATTAGGTCTGCTGGGCAGGTGTCTCCATATGACCATATTTGCTTTGGCACACAAGCTACCCCTCTCACCTCTCTGAATTAATGTAGATTTAGTGCTAAATCCTGCCTTTTGTTGCATGAGAGTGCCAGGGAGCCCCTCTCTCTCCCCACACCAAGGCTTTGCTCATGTTGCAGGTGGGATGGAGTCCAGCCCAGCACCACCAGGTGCCAGGCTGGAGAAGGCAAGTACAGGTACTCATGTCCCACAGCTCCTTACCACACACTCCCTCCTCTGTTTCTCAAGCTATTTCTGGAGTTGCCATCTTTTCTCATACTTGATGAGCAATCCTGCTTTGGGAACAACCTGATGTTGTGATCATCTCAGCTTCCATGAGAAGCATTTTTTTGCTGTCCAGATGACATGTACAGAAAAATGAGACCACGACCCTTGACAGCTTTTGATGTCCAAGCATCACTCTAATGTTACTTGCAAAGTTTTTGGGATTCAGCTGTGGTGCTCAGGGTGCTGACACTCCTCCCTGCTTAGACCAGACACTCCCTGATCTACCCCTTGGCCTTGCTGTTTGCTCCCTGCTGCTGGTAAGACAAAAAACTGCCTGCCCCTGCTTTTTTTAGATTGATGGAAGCAAATTCAATGTTAGAAAATGCTCAAAGTGACCATGAGTCAGAAGGATGTAACAAGCACTAGTGAAAACATCTTATAACCTGGAAATATGTGTCTAGAATGAACAGCTGGCTGGTTGAAGACTCACTAGACAGGATATGTGTTTTTATTTAATTTAGGTTACCAAGTGGCACATGCAGATCTCCCAGCACTCCTTCCCCAGGGGCAGTGAGGACCCTGGTGCCACCCTGCTCACATTTTTCAGAAATTCAGCTGAGCCACAGCAAACTGTTGGCATCCTGTTGTGCAAGCCTAGATGCACTAACTGCTTTGGGAATTGCTTTTTGTTTAGCAGATTAATCCTAAACATTCAGATGCTGCACCTCATTTTTTGTCTAGCATCTCGGCAATGATAAAAGCAATTAGTTCCCTAATTCCTTTTCTTATCTGTAATTGGGTGTGATTTTTTTTTGTTGTTCCTCTGTGAATAAGGCAGAACAAAAATAGTGCCCACTGTGTGGGCCAGGAAAATAGATCTGATGACAGCCAGCTCATCTTCCACAGCTGGCTGAACCAACCAACACCCAATGGCTGTGTTTTCAGGAACACTTCCAGCCAAGAGCTAACACTGTTACTGGAAGGTGACAGATGGCCCTGTGCAGTTTTAACCCAGTTCTCCACTTGCCATTAGAAATGAGGAGACTCTGGTCACTTTCCCTTCCCACACTGTGTCACGTGGCCAGAAATAAGCCAAGGGTGCTGGGGCTGTGCAGGCAGGAGGGGAGAGCAGCACACACATCTCAGGACTCCCACCACCTTCCAGGAAGTTTTCAAAAAATAAGAACATGAACCACAGAGGCTGCAACTGCAACTGAGTTCCCACTCTGTTTCTTTCCCACCCTCACCCTTCCCTTTGGACAAGACTTCTAGCAGGTGTGAAAGAGCCAGGAGACAAACAAAAGAGATAAAAGACAGAACAACTCTGAAGAGCACTCAAGAGGCCACATCACAAGCACAGCACACCAGCTCCTAGCAGGCAGAGGCACTCTACCATTATCTAGTTCACAGATGGACCACCCAGAAAATCTGGGAGCAATTAGGAAGGAGAACAAACAAATGCATGGAAAGAAGGGGGAGGGAGAATGGGAAGGAGAGCCAGAAGGGATTCCTTACATCATCTTCATGCAAGCGTTTGGAGAATGAGGTGAAGCTGTATGGAGGAGGAATGCAGATGAGAGAGTTTGCAGTGAGAAGGCAATAAAATAAAAGGCTATGAAAACATGGAGTGTTTGAATGAATTATGACACGGCTGTCAAATGTCCAGGAAGTCAGGACAGTGTGTAAACAGAGAAGAAACCCATCAAGTTCTGGGAGGCACATGCAGGCACATGAAGCAGATGAAATGCTAACTGTGTGTCACTATTGATGGCATGTCAACCCACTTTGCAACCCAGAGTCATCAGACAGAAAGCTGACTCACTCTCTGCCTGTCAATAACGGGCACCACACACTGGCAGGAAAACAGAAATGCTAGAAACCAACACTAATGCAACTTTACACCCTATGCATGGATAAAAATCACAGCAACAGCCAAGGAGCTCACACTACCAGAGCCATGTGCTCTGGAATGACAGTTTTCTGCTGGCCTGAATTACTGGATTCCAGTTGCCTGGCATCTGAAGAGCCTATTGGAGTTACACCTTCGCTTGCCTGGGAGGCTGACCTGATTTTAGTACCAAGTCCTTTGGCTCCAATTCCAAGGTGAATGCTCAGCCTTCTAAAACCAAGGCCCATTTTTAATTAAATGGATTTTTAATTTAATGCCTGATTTCAGGCATCTTTGTTGGTTTTAACCGTGGCATAGAAGGTTGACTTTGCAGACCAGTGCTGTAAAGTTTGCTTTTTCTTTTAAAATGATTTGATGTGCAGTTGGAGACTTTTAAAGGGAGCACAATTTATAAACTCTGTTTTGTTGGATCTAGCAGGCACAGCAGAAAAATGACTCAAAACAAAAACTGAACATACCAAATGTTTTGAAGTGATCTTAATCAATAAAACTGTGTTTACTTTGTCTTGGCCTCTGAGAAGCAAACTCTGGTCACCAAAGACATCTTATAAACACATTAAAGTTCACACGAGCATTTTAAGAAGTTTTTCCATTTACTATAATCTTGGTAAAGTCACTCCCTAGTAATTTTACCTAAAAACAGTGCTTATTAACTCACAAGTTCAGTTGAAAAAAATCTACTATCCACTCATCTTAGCAGCAGCTACAATATGGCAATTAGTTTACCTTAGAGTAGACATCAAAGGCTGAAAGGATGACCCTGCCCCAGAAGAACAAAATCTTTTAAAAGCCCCATTCCACTCAGTTTGCTAGTTTGTAAGGTTTGCTAAAATCCAGTTTAATGAACATGTAGTTTCTTAGTAAGTCATGTGGTGCCATATTGTGTAAGGAATAGAAGAGTTATTTCTACAACCTTTTTGAACTTGGGGAGCTTTTCTGACCAGCTGATGCAGAACCACATTCAGAGGTGGTGAAGGAAACTGTTTGATGTAAAAGCCTCACTATGATTTTTTTTTTTTAGTTTCTTTGGGAAGAGACAAAAAGCTCCCACACAACACATACTCTCCCCTTACAATGAAAGATTTAATAATAGCAATATGTTCAAGTCCATAGGGTGTGGATGTAAGGGAGAGGCAAACCAAGAAACTGAGAATCCTGAAAGCAGGGGCCTGTAAGCTGTAGTAGAAAAAAGTAAAAGCATAAAAATACCCTTAAGGTGAGACTAAGCCATGTTGTAGGGAACACTGGACTAGATAGTTCCCTTTTTAGCTACAGTCTTCACATCCTGAGACACAGTTCCTTTCTCTGACACGATTACCAGATTGATTTTATTTATTTATATTTTTTGTTTGTCATTTTT
>VYZU01070011.1:38246-55246 GCA_013401355.1 Ceyx cyanopectus
AGCTGTTCATGATAGCAGTGAAGCCAGTCCTGCCATAGATCTTCAGTGAAATACAGCATTTCCATACCCAGTCCCAGTCAGTAACACCCTTCAGCTGCCCATTATCTCCTCCAGATAAGAAAAGCAGAGCTACACAACAGGAACCACTGCTATTTTTTCTTTTTTCTTTAAGAAGGTCAGGGGAAGGAGTAGGAATAGTGCATTTTTTAAACAAACTCAAAGATTTGACCAGCTCTGTCATCACACGAGCCCCATGATAGGCAACTAAGTCATTTTTATTCTGTCTACTGCTGTAAACATTAGTGACTAGCACAGCCAAAGCAAACTACCAGAAACCATTCATCACATGGCACCCCAAAACCACTTGAGACTAATGCAAGTCATCTTGCTGATGGCAGGGCTGCTATCAGTAGACAGCCTTCCAAACACTGATGGGGATGCCACAGTAAAACTGCTTATTTTAGAGAAGTGATAACATTTGTTAAAATCAAAGAATGGGTACAAGGAAAAGGAAAAAAAACCTCAAACCCTCCTCCAATTACTTCACAATTGAAGAGCAAACTACTTGGGTCTCAGTATCTTCAATCTATTGTAAACTGGCTTTGTAAGGTTGTGTAGTTTTTTCTTTAAAAACAATAAAAGAAGGTTGGGTTTTTTGGTTGGTTGGTTGAAATCAGGGACATACTTTATACAAATGCATAAAACAGGGAACATGTAATTTCAAATAAAAAAAGAAAAAAATCTTAAGCTGCAATAAGGAATACTTTTCAAACTCTTTTCTCCATTTTACTGTTCTTTCTTAGTATGCAAACAAGCATCACTCATGGTTTTACTGTTGCACCAACAGGTGATGCCAATGGTGGAGACCAGTAAATGTCTCAATAATCTAATTCAAGAAAAGTGAGACAATTTAAATCTGTAATGTGAATAATAAAAGCTTTTATAACTTCATCGTATATCCATGCATCCTATGATAAAAAAAAATGGACAGCAAAAGCATAAGATGATGATGGAAATGGCTTTACATTTTTAGCATGCCAAAAAGTGACTATTGGAAGTCTGCCTGGATCCTGCTCANACAACTCAGTCACATTTAGCAGCAGCTTGCCCTTGGATAGCTAAGGAGTGAGCACTTAGAAAACCATTTTTCACTTTGGAATTCTATCCTGCTTGCTGTTGCTGGACTGACAAGTCAGTGGTAAATCTTGTACTGACACCAAGAGCTAGCTAGACCGTGCTAAAACATTTATGGACACTTTGCCACCCACACAGACAGTAAGCAAACACATTCCAGCCCCAGAACCAGTTCTCAGCTATTTGTGAACTCTCCTTTTGCATGAGAATGCCAGCCCATGGGCAGTACTGCTCTGTGCTTACTTAAAGAAAAGGATGTGCAGGAATAAGAGGGAAATGGTGACTTTACTGTTAGCCACAGAGCTGAACTGTAATGACACACTGGCCAAAAATGAGATTTCTCCTCACTCTTTTCTTTTCTTTGGCTGTGACCCCACAAGCACTAGCAGTCTCATCAGCATTACTCCTGACCATCCTCCAATTGCCTGTGCTAATAAAGGCTAGAAAAGGCTCATAGCATTCCATAGGCATTTTTGGCTATTTTTCCTTCAAGTATTTGACATTCCACTTTTTGCTTTTCTAGCCGAAAGCAACTTGACACATTTTCAGAGTGCAGGACAATGTATGTGTTCAATATAAACTTAAATGCTATTATTTTTGTTATAAATGCTGACATCTTTAGCAATGGCTATGAATTTGGACATTTCACAGGTTAAGCTTGAAATAAAAAAATAAATCAATCAATACATTCAAATACTTTTTTTTGCCTGAAATTCTGCATTTTACTCAATTATTATTCTGTCCAAAACCTTCACCATAAAAGTAAAACTACTCATCCCATCTGAACCCTGTCAGCCACTCATTTTACTACTGGCAAGCTTTTTTCTACACGACCCTCTTCAAGATTTTACTCTACTCCTGAGCTCAACTGGAAGCTTTCTTCCCTGCTCAGCTCTAGTTTCCTATTGGAGTTACATGACTGCTATGGTGCACCACAGTGAACTGGTTTGTCTTAGTCCTTAGCAGAGGACTCACTGGAAACCACCTAACACCCAGAGACAGCATTTTTAGGATATTCTCCAACTTTTGGGCTAGAGGACTGAACAGAAGCTACAGTAAGATCATCTTTATGACAACCAAGCTTTCCTCAGGCTTCACAGTTCTTGTTGTGCTCAATTCCAGCTGTTCATGATAGCAGTGAAGCCAGTCCTGCCATAGATCTTCAGTGAAATACAGCATTTCCATACCCAGTCCCAGTCAGTAACACCCTTCAGCTGCCCATTATCTCCTCCAGATAAGAAAAGCAGAGCTACACAACAGGAACCACTGCTATTTTTTCTTTTTTCTTTAAGAAGGTCAGGGGAAGGAGTAGGAATAGTGCATTTTTTAAACAAACTCAAAGATTTGACCAGCTCTGTCATCACACGAGCCCCATGATAGGCAACTAAGTCATTTTTATTCTGTCTACTGCTGTAAACATTAGTGACTAGCACAGCCAAAGCAAACTACCAGAAACCATTCATCACATGGCACCCCAAAACCACTTGAGACTAATGCAAGTCATCTTGCTGATGGCAGGGCTGCTATCAGTAGACAGCCTTCCAAACACTGATGGGGATGCCACAGTAAAACTGCTTATTTTAGAGAAGTGATAACATTTGTTAAAATCAAAGAATGGGTACAAGGAAAAGGAAAAAAAACCTCAAACCCTCCTCCAATTACTTCACAATTGAAGAGCAAACTACTTGGGTCTCAGTATCTTCAATCTATTGTAAACTGGCTTTGTAAGGTTGTGTAGTTTTTTCTTTAAAAACAATAAAAGAAGGTTGGGTTTTTTGGTTGGTTGGTTGAAATCAGGGACATACTTTATACAAATGCATAAAACAGGGAACATGTAATTTCAAATAAAAAAAGAAAAAAATCTTAAGCTGCAATAAGGAATACTTTTCAAACTCTTTTCTCCATTTTACTGTTCTTTCTTAGTATGCAAACAAGCATCACTCATGGTTTTACTGTTGCACCAACAGGTGGTGCCAATGGTGGAGACCAGTAAATGTCTCAATAATCTAATTCAAGAAAAGTGAGACAATTTAAATCTGTAATGTGAATAATAAAAGCTTTTATAACTTCATCGTATATCCATGCATCCTATGATAAAAAAAAATGGACAGCAAAAGCATAAGATGATGATGGAAATGGCTTTACATTTTTAGCATGCCAAAAAATGACTATTGGAAGTCTGCCTGGATCCTGCTCATGGCTCTCTCCATGAGGCATTGATAAGGAGCCACTAAGCTACTCAATTATGGCTTCATGTTTATTCAAACCCAGCTTTATACATCAGGGATCCAAGTCCAAGCTGCAGCCAGGGGATCACAGTCAGACCACTTTAGTTCCACTAGGCAAACGTAGGTGATATCATGGCACTGCCTTGCAGGTTAAGCCCACCTAGGTGGTCAGCCAAGATGCACTAGGTGGACATCTCAGTACATCTACATCCATTCTGGACCAGGGGCTGGGTCTGAGTACACCATTTGAGGAAGGCTAAAGCTGAGGCAGGGGAATTTTAGCTGGTTGCTCTGCTCCTGTCCCATGTTAGGCAAGTCACTTGGAAGCACATCTGTCCCTAAGTTGATGAGGATGGTTTGCTTCAAAGCCTGCCTCAGCCCNTTCCACTTTTTGCTTTTCTAGCCGAAAGCAACTTGACACATTTTCAGAGTGCAGGACAATGTATGTGTTCAATATAAACTTAAATGCTATTATTTTTGTTATAAATGCTGACATCTTTATCAATGGCTATGAATTTGAACATTTCACAGGTTAAGCTTGAAATAAAAAAATAAATCAATCAATACATTCAAATACTTTTTTTTGCCTGAAATTCTGCATTTTACTCAATTATTATTCTGTCCAAAACCTTCACCATAAGAGTAAAACTACTCATCCCATCTGAACCCTGTTGTCCACTCATTTTACTACTGGCAAGCTTTTTTCTACACGACCCTCTTCAAGATTTTACTCTACTCCTGAGCTCAACTGGAAGCTTTCTTCCCTGCTCAGCTCTAGTTTCCTATTGGAGTTACATGACTGCTATGGTGCACCACAGTGAACTGGTTTGTCTTAGTCCTTAGCAGAGGACTCACTGGAAACCACCTAACACCCAGAGACAGCATTTTTAGGATATTCTCCAACTTTTGGGCTAGAGGACTGAACAGAAGCTACAGTAAGATCATCTTTATGACAACCAAGCTTTCCTCAGGCTTCACAGTTCTTGTTGTGCTCAATTCCAGCTGTTCATGATAGCAGTGAAGCCAGTCCTGCCATAGATCTTCAGTGAAATACAGCATTTCCATACCCAGTCCCAGTCAGTAACACCCTTCAGCTGCCCATTATCTCCTCCAGATAAGAAAAGCAGAGCTACACAACAGGAACCACTGCTATTTTTTCTTTTTTCTTTAAGAAGGTCAGGGGAAGGAGTAGGAATAGTGCATTTTTTAAACAAACTCAAAGATTTGACCAGCTCTGTCATCACACGAGCCCCATGATAGGCAACTAAGTCATTTTTATTCTGTCTACTGCTGTAAACATTAGTGACTAGCACAGCCAAAGCAAACTACCAGAAACCATTCATCACATGGCACCCCAAAACCACTTGAGACTAATGCAAGTCATCTTGCTGATGGCAGGGCTGCTATCAGTAGACAGCCTTCCAAACACTGATGGGGATGCCACAGTAAAACTGCTTATTTTAGAGAAGTGATAACATTTGTTAAAATCAAAGAATGGGTACAAGGAAAAGGAAAAAAAACCTCAAACCCTCCTCCAATTACTTCACAATTGAAGAGCAAACTACTTGGGTCTCAGTATCTTCAATCTATTGTAAACTGGCTTTGTAAGGTTGTGTAGTTTTTTCTTTAAAAACAATAAAAGAAGGTTGGGTTTTTTGGTTGGTTGGTTGAAATCAGGGACATACTTTATACAAATGCATAAAACAGGGAACATGTAATTTCAAATAAAAAAAGAAAAAAATCTTAAGCTGCAATAAGGAATACTTTTCAAACTCTTTTCTCCATTTTACTGTTCTTTCTTAGTATGCAAACAAGCATCACTCATGGTTTTACTGTTGCACCAACAGGTGGTGCCAATGGTGGAGACCAGTAAATGCCTCAATAATCTAATTCAAGAAAAGTGAGACAATTTAAATCTGTAATGTGAATAATAAAAGCTTTTATAACTTCATCGTATATCCATGCATCCTATGATAAAAAAAAATGGACAGCAAAAGCATAAGATGATGATGGAAATGGCTTTACATTTTTAGCATGCCAAAAAATGACTATTGGAAGTCTGCCTGGATCCTGCTCATGGCTCTCTCCATGAGGCATTGATAAGGAGCCACTAAGCTACTCAANTACAGTTCAGAAGCTAAGCCAAGATGCACTAGGTGGACATCTCAGTACATCTACATCCATTCTGGACCAGGGGCTGGGTCTGAGTACACCATTTGAGGAAGGCTAAAGCTGAGGCAGGGGAATTTTAGCTGGTTGCTCTGCTCCTGTCCCATGTTAGGCAAGTCACTTGGAAGCACATCTGTCCCTAAGTTGATGAGGATGGTTTGCTTCAAAGCCTGCCTCAGCCCATCACTCTGAGCTGCTACTCTTAGGGTCCATTTTCCCACTGATGATAGGGTGCTGGCAGCTTGGACTAGACCCAGACTGAATGTTTCAGTGCCAACACTGGGTAGTTTTGTTATTTCAAAAGAAGTGTAATCTTGGAAGGGTAAAAATACCAAATCCTTATCAACTAAGTGCTCAAAGAGATCTTTAGGAGGACTCTGCATACTTGCCTTATGCTAATACTGTAAGTACATGCCATGCAACAACTGGAAGATATTGGGCCATAAAAAAAAAATCAATTTAACAAACTATTCTGAAAGTATCAACTAGCAATAGCTTTCTCCCACTTCAAATGATTTCTTGGATTCAATCAAAACTTCCTACTATTTCTATTATCTGATGTAGAATGATCAGCACCTCCACCATGCTGTTATACTGTAGAAAAGACACTAAATCTGTTATAATTACTGTAGTAAACAAGATCCTTAAAGTGCAGCACACACCAAACCCACCTTAAAGGTCACACACATTAAAATCCAAGTGTAGAGAGATGACAGGGCTTGCTCGTGGTCACACAAATCAATTGCAAAGTTGGGCAGACTGCCCAAGTCCCTCAGTTAAATCCTACTACACAGAGACTGAGCCTACTGGAGCCCAAGTATAAAATAGAATAAATATCCAAGAATGTAGTCTCAAGGATTTTTCCCTGTGCACACTGGAACATAATCTAGCCTCAACAGGAGTCCATGCTTAAAAAGCTCAGCCCCAGCTTCAGGCTGGACAGATTTAGTAGATTCAGGGCTGACAGGTGTTATCAACAGATTTACCAGCTCCCTCTTCAACAAGCATCTTGGCTGGAAATATACCCAATAACCCCTTTGAGTTAGTGGCAAAATGCTAAGAAGGGAGGCAAAATAATTTCATTTCCCCTCCTGCTTAACACCACTGGGAGTCAGGAGTACCCAAAATGAAATCAGTAGAGCTCTACGACTGCAAGGTTGGCTGGACATTTTCACATCTGAAAAGAAAGATGTGCAATGTTTTCCATAATGTAAGAGTTTTGATTCTAAAACGACTCTGAGGAAAACAATGACCTCACTGGCTGGCTGGATTTAACACAATGACACATTGGTCCAGTCTCAAACCTATTTCCTCCCTCTCCCNAGATCTTCTACCCGTTTTCATTTTGCCAGTTAGAACCACATGGAATTCTAGAGTAATCTGTCTGCTGTTTAGCAATGTTATCAAGCTAATTTTCATGGAATATAAATGTAGGGAGGGACAACAGGAGCAGTACTTTGATATTGTGTTGGTTTTGTTCAAAGGCATTCAGCATTCCTAGTGAAGGCCAAGATATTTTGAGGTATGTTTCCAGCAAGAAGCTTTTCATTAAAGAAGCTGCTAGTTACAGTGGTTAAAATGAAGCATGAAAATACAAAGTACAGTACAGAGACCCTAGAAAAATATCAAGGAAAATACAAAAATATAAATCACTCATCTCAAAGTTATTTCATGAGCAGAAGATTCCACGAATCAGCAATACAAAACCAAAACTTCANGGAAGATGCCATGTATTTAAAGAAATAATGCACCTTGGCTGAAGTTGGTTTAGTGTGTGTGAGAGGGAATGAGACAACAGGAGCAGTACTTTGATATTGTGTTGGTTTTGTTCAAAGGCATTCAGCATTCCTAGTGAAGGCCAAGATATTTTGAGGTATGTTTCCAGCAAGAAGCTTTTCATTAAAGAAGCTGCTAGTTACAGTGGTTAAAATGAAGCATGAAAATACAAAGTACAGTACAGAGACCCTAGAAAAATATCAAGGAAAATACAAAAATATAAATCACTCATCTCAAAGTTATTTCATGAGCAGAAGATTCCACGAATCAGCAATACAAAACCAAAACTTCAAGTTGCCAAGTATCTGCAAGGGGGAAAATATCCCCAAGTATCTTCACCTCCACAGCCATGCTTTTGGAGAGAGCAGTGAGAGCCATAACTCTAGAGGAGCACAGGGAAATCCTGAGAACATCTTCTCTCTTGTACTTTCTCATTAGGAACTTATTTTTTTTTCCATAATGGAGGAACACAGCAATTTAGCACCCTATTTTTTATTCTATTTCTTCATGTAATTTGCAGCGAGTAATATTTGATACAGAAATGAAAATATCATTGGCCAAATGCAGCCCAAAGGATGTTAATAAGCTCTGCTTTATGTTAACTAAAAATACATTCTCCATATGCAGCCTTGCCTGAGGAAAAAAATAAATAAATTATTGCTTAATTAGCATACAGCACTAGAATTAAACAAGGAGCCTGCCCATGTTACTCTCCAATATTACTCTGATAGCAGAGAATTAAGAAAAATAATCAGATGCTGTTTTAATTTGTTTTTATGGTTCATTGGCAGTGTAAACTCTGATGCAGTTTTGTGCAGCCTACACTTTTTTTTCAGTACTGGTTACATCAAGCTTAACAAAAAATATAAACTAATGTTTTTTTCAAGTCGTTTAGAGAAGACTGATGGTTAAAAAAAAGTAGTAAAATCATGCTCCATGTAAATGACTGTAAGTGGATTCCTGACATTTTATTAGAAAGCACAGTTCTCATTAACAAAAGAATCTTCTCCTTCAAGTGGATGAAATAACTCAGTAAATCTTTATGTAAATGGCACCAGGCAGTATCTATTCTTCCTGGTTAAAAAAAATCTAAAAATATCATTCTGGATTAGTTTGATCTTCCTCCAGGCACAAGTTGAGATTGCTGAAGAGAAATAATTCCTTTACACACGTTCTTGTGGAATGTAAACACCCTGAAAAAAATCATCTGATGCAGAGAACACTGTTGATGAAATCCAAGATTTATTTTTCCTCACCTGAGTCAATTTTGATACTACTCTGAATCATAAGTTAGTTGTCATTTTTTCTGATATATGTCTCCAATTAGATGGTTGTGCAACACAATATAATCTTATTTTTTATTTTAGTTTATGAAGTCACCATTGAGGATGTGGAAGAGATGAGTGGTGATCTGCCATGGGCTGTAACTTCACTAAGCCCTAAAAAACTTCACACAAGCTCTAAAATGTTTTCATGTGTGCTTCTCACTATGAAATTATGCTTCCCAGTATGAAAGCAGTCATCCCTATAGACAATTTTTTTTAATCTTTGCAGGTTTTTTTCTCATTCCCCCTCAAATAAAACCAACATAAGCATGAACAGAAAGAACAAAGTAAATCCGAAACAGTAACTGAGAGATCTGACAATGAAACAGTTTCTCCTGTTCACCATTTCATACACTTTAGTATAAACTTCTACTCTGCATATAAAAAGAAATTTATACTTTACATTTTTCCTTTTGAAGTCATGATCAGTATGTAACCACTTTTGTTTGGTGCCTGTAACTTTTTCTCTGTAGGTTTTAATAGTAACTACTCTTGTGTAGTAGCTGCCCTTATTTAATAACTGTGCCTTTTACCATGAAAGCTGCAGGGAGAAAAAAAAAATTAAATTTTACAGAACCTACCTTTGAATTAAAAACTCCAGGGGAGTAATAATGCTTAGCAGAAGTTGTTCCTTGCCAGTGAAGATAAAAGATATTTGTACAACCTGCCAAGTTACACCTACAAAAAGACAGAACCTTCAAATTTCCTGACTTTGTGTGTTGAAACTTACCAAGTATCCTACTGCAACAGCACTGCCTTCCTCACATGAAACACTTCTGGTTCAAGATACTCCCTTCTCCCCAGTATTAGTCAAGCAGCATCCCTGAGTAAAAAGGTGCTCTACCAAGAGTGGAAAGATCAGAAACACTGGTCTTACTCCATCTCTGCTGTGGCTCCGTGACAGGAATTTGGGCACATGTTGTAATCTCAGAGAAAACACAGAAAATAGTCAACCTCACGGAAGTATTTTGAAAAAGGTTGTTTGGTTGTTTTTTGTTTTGTTTTTTTTTTAACAACTGTTTAAGTAGTATATTGAAAAACAGACATTTAACTTCAAGTATCATTTTTTAAGTCTGCATTTATTCTTTTTTTTATTTGTTGTGCCACCGAGGGCACCTTTGTGCTAAACATTTTTATGCTTTTGGAGACCAACGTCAGAGAGCAGATTAAAAAAGAACACAAACCATGTTAACTAAGATACACAATTAAATATTTCAGGTAAGCATAATTAGGTATCTGTCCACACACTTGAGCCATCCAAACAATTGTTTGACTGAAGCTGCTGACCAGAATTCAAGTTCTACAGCATATATATATATTTTATCTTTTTTTTTCTCTATGATTCTATGTGGAATGGCCAGTGGCAAAACTTTCTGGTTCAAATTAAAATTAGATTCTGCATGTTGTGCTTACATCTGGCAAATAAGATCACTTAAGCAAGACTACTGCTCTTCAGAGCCCAGCTTTAGCAGTTCAGATGGGGCATGGCTGCTTGCAGGCAGCTTGGCAGGAATTAGTGAGACTCTAGACATGGTTTGCTGCTCACAGTGAGCAGAACTGAAACCCAGAAATGGAGACCACTGTGGGTTTTGATATTTTGTAATTTATTTCCTTCAGGAAATGGTTTAGTGGTCATGATAATGTTAGGTAGATGGTTGGACTTAATGATCTTACAGGTCTTTTCCAACTGTAATGATTCTGTGATTTGAAATTAAGTTTACCAAGGTAACACCATTCCCTGTCTCCTACATCATGTAGATCCCTTAATAGCTCAAGAATTCCAGAAAATTACTGATAACTATATAGCATGAATTAGTAACTGCAAGGTTCAGAGAAGTGGATCTTCATTCCGGTTTTCAAAATGAGGTATAGCCTTATAAATCAAAGAGCAGGCAGAATTCTTACCAAAGTCAATGGCAGTTGGAAGTACATTGCTTCCAGAGAGGACTCTGCATCCTGAAAACTCAATTTTCTATGTCTTCATCTGTTCTTAATCCACTATAGCAATGGTTGACTTGAATCAGGTAACAGTCATTACTTCCCCACACTGTATTTCTCCAGGAAGAGTCATTTACTAACTCAGTCACTACATACTCACCTGGGATTTTATTGTTACTCAGTGGTGATTGTTAAAGCATGTTCTGACTGCAGCTGGCTCAAAATTTTCTTTACCATCATACTGTATTTTTTGAAGGGCCTAAAGACTTCAGGTTATTTTAGCACTCATGGGTATTTTTTCTCATAAAACTTTGCTTCTTTCCCAGAACAATTTAATTGTTTGAGCACATTCAACCTCTTCATAGAGCTGCCATGTCTATGTGCCTTATACAAAGTCTAACTGCAATGGTTCCCATCATGCCCTCTTGCCAAAGCCTGGAGATGCACCCTGTTTCTCTCTTCTTTCTTTCACCCTTTACTAGAATCTAACAGCAACACAATATAGTAGCAATTTATATAAATTCTATTTTCCACATCACAGCTACAGATGCCTGCTCTGAACATCATAGAATCACAGAATCAGAATGGTAGGGCTTGGAAGGGACCACCAGAGAGAACTGAGTCCAACCCCCCTGCCAGTGCAGGAACATCCAGGGCAGGCCACACAGGTACAGATCCAAGCAGGTCTTGAAAGCCTCCAGAAAAGGAGACACCACAACCTCTCTGGGTAGCTTGAAGACAGGCAGTCCCACAGAAAATGTTCTCTCGCCCATTAAACATTTGTGACAAGATGACCACAAGCACTAGTCCAAAGAGGTTCTGCAGGACACCCAGTCCCAGGGCACCAGACCTGCCTCCCACCTCCATACCTCTTCCCTTTCTGCCTGCAGCATGCAAGGTAGCACTGGTTTTAAGAGACCCATATCGCCACTGTCGTGCTACAGTGTCATTTAGTACACTAATTTCACTTTATTGATTTATGTTTTCCCTTTTAATTAAAAGGTACTACGAAAACATTTGGTTTTGCTTTGGATACTCCAACCCGCCGAGACCCGTATGAGCCGACTCCTCAGCGCGGCTCCGGCGGGCCCTGTCTGCGCCTTCACACCCCCGACTTCTGCAAGCACACGGCCCGAGAGTCCCCCCAGATCCTTCCCCCTAATCCCTGACATCTGCTCTGAGGCCAGCCCGGGCCTTGGGGGGGGGACCCGGCTGCTGTCAGAGTGGCTGCAGATGGGTGAACAGGCCAGCACCCCAGTGAGGCTGCTCAGCCGAGAGCTCAGGCCGCAGAGCGCAGTCCTCATTTAAAGCCTTCGGAACGTTGAGGAAACACCTGTTAAGAAACTATCCAAAATAAATTTACCAGGGGGCTTTTAAGAAAGGGGGAAACTGTGATTGACAGCAGCAGTACAAGATCCGACAGCAGCAGAATTCAAAGCCCCGTTACAAACCCTGACCAATTAAATACATAAACAACATCATTTTTTCATTTCAGGGTAACAGTTGCTATTTCATTTCTCATCTTCCACTAAAAATAGATGTTCTTTACACTGCAAGACTGAAGTTCGACCTATTTTGACCCCGTTTATTTTCTTCTGCGTGCAAAAATCCTGCAATGCCACTTTATGTATAGTTTTAAAGGAAGCACTCCCACACAGTTACTCTCTGGGATTGTGTCAGCAGTATATCATTTAAAAATGATATCAAATAGTTTAAAAATAGTTTTAAAGCTTTAAAATAGTTTCTGCCTGGCTAATGAAAAAGGTGGATGGTGATACTCTGCTTAAAGCCTGCAAGGTACAGTCAAGAAAAATGAGTAATTGCAGAATTAGTGCTAAAACAGTACAAGTACTGAGGTTTTCCAGAGCCAACCTCAAAGTCACTCAAGTCTTGGGAGTATCAGAGACAACTTGCCTTTTAAAAAAGCTTGCCAGCAATCTTTTCATCTCAGACCATTGTTTTCCCCCTTCAGCAGCTCTCTACCCGGGCCAATGGTAGGGTCCTCCTGCTCCTCCCTTGTGTACACATCAGAGCAGCAATCACACTGCAGGTCACTTACTAATGATTATGATATTTTTCAAGAACACTTAGCAACTTTGGAGCAAGGGTCACACTGATGTTCAAGTAGAACTAGATCAAATATTTACAATGTATTGCATTTCTCAGTTTCTATACAGAACTCTCCAGCAAGAGCTATGCTGCTTACTAATTGTAGTACTATAGTATTCCTATAAGGTAGGACATTTTATTTCTCATACTGTAGGTATGGAAAACAAGCATTCATAGCAATGAAGGCAGCATTCTCTACATTGCACATGCCAAAACTGATCAAAACACAAACTACATTATTTATCAGTCCCATTGTTTTGTAATGGGGGAAAAAAAATAAAAAGAGTATGTGTTTTGAGGGGGGAAAATAGCATCTTGGCTAGTGTTGAAGATTCTGACTTTCCCAGTCAGTCACAGTCTTTAGGAGTCTCTCCATTAACTCTGCATTTAAATTCTTAATTTCCACTGTCTGTTGTCTTAACACTGCCTAAAATAAGAGTTAACTGTGAATAGTAATATATATAACTGTAATCCCTGCCATACATGTGTTTTTCATACTATATTTGTTTTAAAGTATATATTGAGAAACAAAGAGAATTACAATTTTCCTGAAGTGCCAAAGAACAACACAAATACTATAATATAATACTGATTGTTTCTTGGGATTTTTTCCCCACTTCATTATAATTTATAATGTCCAGGACGCCTGAAATGTTAACCCATTTTAGACAACCATAAAACATCTGAAAAAAGGCANATCCAGGTGGGTTTTCAAAGTCACTAGAGGAGACTCCACAACCTCTCTGGTGCTCTGTCACCCTCACAGCAAAGAAGTTCTTCCTCATGTTGAGGGGGAACTTTCTATGCTTAAGTCCTATTGCTGGGCACTACAGAGAAGAGATTGGCCCCCTCCATTTGACACCCACCCTTGAGATATTTATAGACATTAATAAGATCCCCTCTCAGTCTTCTCCTCCCAAGACTAAACAGCTCCAGTTCCCTCATTTTCTTTACAGGGGGAGATGCTCAAATCCCTCAATCATCCTCATAGCTCTCTGTTGGACTCTTTCCAGTAGATCCCTGTCTCTCAAACTGTGGAGCCCAAACCTGCTGCATAATTAACACACCACTCCTTTCTCCCTCACCTGCTGCACCCACCTTCCCATGAGACACAGATTGCAAAGTGAGGCTTCACAATCTCTCAGGGATCTATTCCCTTTTCTAAGGCATAGACATGCACACAGTTACACACACACACACAGGGATGAGAAACTGGGCTGTACAGCAAGATGATCACAAAACAAATCCCACAACCATACATAATTGTGTAATCCAGATTTTGGCTTACTTGGGTTTGTGAGAACCAAACCAGCATTTTAGATGCTTATTTTTGCTTTCCTTTATGTTTAATTAAGCTTGTCATAGGCTCATAAGCCTATTGATTCTGAGACTTTAATATATTTAAGTGACCTGGACAGATTTCCTACCTGCTCTGCCCTTAAAGGATGCCACGAGTTCATTCACTCACTGTTGTTTTTTTTCCCACAGACTTGACAGCAACATGGAAATAATATCAGAGGAAAACACCATTTTGTTTTAATTTTAGTTTTTTAAAACTTAGCCATGCCAACAAGTTTCAATCTCACTTGTAGACTCAGGGGGTCCTTCTGCAAGGCTCAAGATTGGGTGACAGTCCTTCCTTTTAGATTGTGTTTTGCTGTTTCTCCCTTAGCTCTGAAACTAGGTCTGTCTGAAGGAGCTCCTGGCTCCCACAATAAACCCATTTGCTATAGGCAGCAGAAGCATTATCAAAAACCTGATTACAGCCATCAAAAGCCAGAGCTATTCTGCAACTGACAGGAAAAATCTGGGTTTGCAACAGCAATGAATGCATCCAATAGCTTCTTGAGTTGTCCAAGCAGGACAGGAATTTGCAAGGAAAAAAAAAAAATAAAAAATCCAGATGTGTAAAGCTCCCCCTTCCATAAAAACCCTTAAGTCAGCAGGGAAGTGTTGTTGAATCAGAAAAGATTGCTAAATTTGGTATAGCAACAAGGTAGCACCACACTAATGAAATCACTCTGGTTTTGCACAGGCAAGAAGGATTATAAACCTGTGGTGCAGGAAAAAACCCAAACCAAATCAAACAAAAACATCAACAAAAAAACCCACCCCCAAACAAAACAAACAAAAAACCACAACAATAAAAAACCCAAACCAAACACAAATATAGTCCTGAAGCCAAATATTGTAAAGAGCAGCTGGGTAAAANAAATATTTACAATGTATTGCATTTCTCAGTTTCTATACAGAACTCTCCAGCAAGAGCTATGCTGCTTACTAATTGTAGTACTATAGTATTCCTATAAGGTAGGACATTTTATTTCTCATACTGTAGGTATGGAAAACAAGCATTCATAGCAATGAAGGCAGCATTCTCTACATCACACAGCAGTTTGGGGCCAGTGAAGCCAACTCCAATTTCCTTCAAAGGCAGCATGCCATGGGTACAAAGTGCCTGCACGGGGGCATCCATAACCCTGTTGCCATGCCTACACTAGAGGAAAGCAAGAAAAACTCTCAGCATGGCACAGCAGGCAGCACAAAATCTCTTTGCCCAAGTCATACAGAATTCCTTATCAGCTAACTTCTGTTTATTCAGATTTCCAAATTCTGCTTGGTCCAGCTTGCTTGAAGAGCTTCAGAAAATACGGTACCACAGGGTAAGTGAGAAAGGTCCTTACACAGGAGAGAAAATGGTTAGATAACACAAAGCCAAACTCCAAATGTAGTGTTCCTAATGGGGAGTTCTATAGACACCTAGAGAGTGCCAAGGAAATATCTTTTTTTTTTCTCTATCATGAAATTAAATCAATTAGGCAAAATCAAGAGGATACATGACAGTGAGTGACCCAGTCCTCTGCACGCTGCACTGACCCCTACCCACCTTTTTACTCTTGCATCTCCCAGATCCCACCTGCTTCCTCTACCTTTGAGTACCCACGCCTCCATTGCTCTAAAATTAAATCTTAAGAGTCTTGTAATTTCATGTTCATCCTTCAGCTGACAGCCAGTGAGGCCCAGCCTGCTGGAAAGTCTGACAATCACAGAATGTTATGGGTTGGAAGGGACTTCTAAAGATCAGAGTCCAACACTCCTGCCAGCAGAGGATCACCCAGAGGAATGCATCCAGGTGGGTTTTCAAAGTCACTAGAGGAGACTCCACAACCTCTCTGGTGCTCTGTCACCCTCACAGCAAAGAAGTTCTTCCTCATGTTGAGGGGGAACTTTCTATGCTTAAGTCCTATTGCTGGGCACTACAGAGAAGAGATTGGCCCCCTCCATTTGACACCCACCCTTGAGATATTTATAGACATTAATAAGATCCCCTCTCAGTCTTCTCCTCCCAAGACTAAACAGCTCCAGTTCCCTCATTTTCTTTACAGGGGGAGATGCTCAAATCCCTCAATCATCCTCATAGCTCTCTGTTGGACTCTTTCCAGTAGATCCCTGTCTCTCAAACTGTGGAGCCCAAACCTGCTGCATAATTAACACACCACTCCTTTCTCCCTCACCTGCTGCACCCACCTTCCCATGAGACACAGATTGCAAAGTGAGGCTTCACAATCTCTCAGGGATCTATTCCCTTTTCTAAGGCATAGACATGCACACAGTTACACACACACACACAGGGATGAGAAACTGGGCTGTACAGCAAGATGATCACAAAACAAATCCCACAACCATACATAATTGTGTAATCCAGATTTTGGCTTACTTGGGTTTGTGAGAACCAAACCAGCATTTTAGATGCTTATTTTTGCTTTCCTTTATGTTTAATTAAGCTTGTCATAGGCTCATAAGCCTATTGATTCTGAGACTTTAATATATTTAAGTGACCTGGACAGATTTCCTACCTGCTCTGCCCTTAAAGGATGCCACGAGTTCATTCACTCACTGTTGTTTTTTTTCCCACAGACTTGACAGCAACATGGAAATAATATCAGAGGAAAACACCATTTTGTTTTAATTTTAGTTTTTTAAAACTTAGCCATGCCAACAAGTTTCAATCTCACTTGTAGACTCAGGGGGTCCTTCTGCAAGGCTCAAGATTGGGTGACAGTCCTTCCTTTTAGATTGTGTTTTGCTGTTTCTCCCTTAGCTCTGAAACTAGGTCTGTCTGAAGGAGCTCCTGGCTCCCACAATAAACCCATTTGCTATAGGCAGCAGAAGCATTATCAAAAACCTGATTACAGCCATCAAAAGCCAGAGCTATTCTGCAACTGACAGGAAAAATCTGGGTTTGCAACAGCAATGAATGCATCCAATAGCTTCTTGAGTTGTCCAAGCAGGACAGGAATTTGCAAGGAAAAAAAAAAAA
>VYZU01070014.1:0-14147 GCA_013401355.1 Ceyx cyanopectus
TGTGTGTGTGTGTGTGTGTTGTCATGATGTCTATCTTTTCTACAGAAGAGAGTTTTGGAAACTTCCTTTCAAAATTACTTGGTTTTCTGCCTATTTTACATCTTATTTCAGTAAATAAATGAAATTTTGCATAATGACTAATGTATCCAGCTTACCTGAAAGCTAATTACAAGATCAATTATAGCCTCTTCTCTGAGGGGCAATTTATGTCTTAAAAGGAGCTTCATAGGTTCAAAGCAGTAATTAATCCTCTAGTAAAGGAATGTAACATCAACTTTCATCATCAAAATCAAGGGTGAAAAAAGTTGAAGTTGCATAGAAGCTTCCACATAGCTTTTTAATTCTCCCAAGACCTAAGCAACAGACATTGCTGTTCTTATCTTTACTCAAAACAGACCAAAACATGTCTCAAATCAAATTCAAAGCCCAGAATACTACATTTAGTAGATCACATATAAACCAGAACCAGAATTACAAAAGCATTAATCTACAGTTTTCAGTCTTGGCACACTTTTATTTAAACTCAGCACAGTGGAGTTGGAGTCAAGTACCTGACAGAATTTTCTACTCTGAAATCCCCACAGTTGAAGCATCTTACATGCACAATACTTCCACATCACAATGTACATGCAGAATGTCCCTAAGATCATAGACAATTTTGTCTCTGTGGATTGCAGTGGAGCTACACAATTAATATAAATCCAGAATCTGATCTCTGGTTACAAATGTTCTTGTCAAACAGGAACAATAACATACCTTGTCACATTTCATTATGCACTACTATGTCCTGATAAATGGCTTCATTAAAAATGTTCATAACAATGGTGCATATGAATACATAAACTTGGTACAGAGAGGCCAAGCATTCAGTGTCCTGACCATCAGGTACAAGCTTTTCCTATGTTCTAATAAAGCATGTTGGAAATAGAGGCATCTTCTGTGTCTAAGTTCAATGCAAAAGGCCTCAGATGCTTCAGGATGCTGACCAACAATAAAGCGTTTTCAAGCCTGCTTTCCATGCTGAATGTATTACAGTGCTGCATTTCAGAAACACTGGGCACCCGTAACATCTCCTAGGTCAATATGTTCTGTAGATATAATCTATCAAAAATACTGAATGGAACTAATATTTTTCACAAAAAAAATACTACAAAAGTGTTAATTTGACAGATATGATGTCCTTGGATTCCTACATTATTTTCTACTGTTCAATACACATACAGAATGTGTATTAAACATGATCAGTAGAAGGGAATTTTCAGTCTGTACATAAAGTTACTGTATCCTGGATCAAAACTGCTACACAACGTTTTGTTGTTTCCTAGGCCAAGGCCTATTAAAATAAATAGAAGAAAAAAAAAATCCCACTAATTCATAACAGGTTTTAGATTACCATAAAATTATCACTCAAAGTTTATTTATTGCTTTTCACCTGTTATGCAACACGCTCTCTGTGCTCTTGACCTAACTCATTTGTTTCTGCAGCACAAGTTTTACAGTCTGTGCATGCACTTTCAAGTGTTTCAATGTACCTAAGCAAAGGCAAGTTAGACTCAGCACAGAGTCTACAGTCAACAAATTGCCAATAAGACAGCTAACAAAATGGGCATGTACCACCCCAGTGAAAGTAAAAGAGATAAAAGAGATAAACAGATAAAAAACAATGAATAATTCACCCTGCAGAGGGCCCATTACTTCTTAAGACAGAAAATTGTAAGGGAGTTTACCTTTGTATTTGTTCACAAGATTTTACTGCAAACCTTTCCACTGATGCCAATAAGACAATGAAACTCCTGTAAATTGTGTATCGCCATCTTGCACCATGGAATTTATTTGCACAATAAACATGCCAAGATATATATTTACTACTATTCTTTTCTGGTTCCTGATAGTTTCTGTTCTATTTCTTTAAGTTTTCAGGAACAGGAAAACTATTTTTTTTCGAGATATTTGGGCTGCTATAACTTTCCATAAAGTTAATGAAGAAGTGTTTCTCTCTGTATCCATCAGTAAGACATTATTTTCCCACCAGTTCATAACTAGGTAGAAACTGAAGGTACTTTCTGCTTGGACCCTGAGAGGCACTGATGTAAAAGAAATAGCTTAACCATAACCCTGGAGTTTGCAAGACTTTCAAAGGGTATTCCACCTAAATATGAACTAGCAACTCCTTATTTCTACTACCAACTGCTACCAACTTTCATGTTTCTTCATGAGTGACAGCATCTGTAACAGGGAGAAGGAAAAGAGGTTCAAATTCTGTCATTACTCAGGTTACTGTTATTGAAGACAGGCAATAGAAGGGCAATGTTTACTTACAGAAGGGATACGAGAAGCAGTTTGGCATCAAGGTAAAAGTGTTCCAGTGGATATATACCTCCAGTGACCACCATAGCTCAAGAAATAACAAGCTATAGTGAATTCCCAACAAAAGACACTGGCAAGCTCAAGTAAATTTTATTTTAATCCTTTGCTTTAAGCAATACAGTAAAGTGCCAGTGTAACTTCAGAAGTGCATACTTAAAAGGCATTTCTATCTCCAGCAGTACTCTTATTTTTCAATAAGAGTAGAAAAACTTTACCATGTGAACTGTCACTCAAGATTTCCTTAAATTCCACTATATTGACCTATCAGTAAATTCTACTAGAGAAATGTGGAATTGAACAGCAAGTTGCCCAGGAATTACCATTTCAACTGTGCTCCATGCAGCTGCTTTAATTATGTAAAATAGTATTAAGTAACAAGCTGTTTATGCATGAAGTAGGTAATTTATACATCAGAAATTATGATGAAAATTGGATCATGCTATCTTGTCAGCTCTTCCCTTCTCCACCTCTTCAAATTCTCAACTGGAATAATAGTCGGAGATCTATTCTATATCCCAGACATCTATTCTAGGCTGGGATAAGAATGAACTACATTTTCCCATTGGTCCTCCAGACACAGTACACTTGCTTTGAAGAACTGAATTAACAAACACAAGCTTTAGAAAGAAAAACAAACAAACAAACAAACAAAAAAAAAGCAACATATATTTCATCGTCTCCATAAAGCAAAGTTTTAAAAACCATTATCGGCTTGACAACCACAGACCAAAAAGAGAATATAGATTCGGGGTTTCCGCTATCCTCAAGTCCAATATCATTACCATTGTTCATTATCATTGATTATCTAGAAGGGTTCCGAAGGGCCGGAGGGGTGCGGGAGCCCCCCGAGCGAGTGGCGGAGCTGCGAGGAGCTGTCCGCGGTGCTGAAAAGCGAAAAGCCTCACTCCCACACACACGCACAGCTCCCTGAGAGATGGAAGGTGCTCGGCTCCTGCCCCGCACATCAACCACGGTCTAACCGTGGGAAAAGACGTAAGAGAAAACTCACTTGTCTCACGTCGAAACACTAGCCTCGGCTCTTGGGAAGAATCCCTGTGTTTATAAACTTCCCTTCCATCTCCCTTGAAGTGTAACTGACAAACTCTTGAGTTCTAATTCAAAACTACAGACAAGGTAATTTTAATGGAAAGACCTGCTATGCTGCTAGATACTGGCACTGCCCCACAGACTTGCTTGCAGCCTGGCTGTTCAGATTTCCTACCCATAAATCAAGGTCACAGACTACTGAAAAGAATAAAAGAAGGTAGATTACTATTTGCTGGCATTTAAAGTCATCAGGAGTTTTTAAATACTAAATCTGCAATCAGTAATAATTACTAAACTGACAGCTTTTTAGTTCCCAGTATGTTTTGTCTCGTGCTTTGAAGAAAAAAATCTACTTATGTTTAGGTTTGCTTCCACCACAGTATGAGAGATATCTCACTGCAAGCAGAATACATTGACCTTCTCCTGTTCTATAGAGCAATTATTGTTCACTCAAAGAATTTCTCCTTATATT
The DNA here is from genome assembly GCA_013401355.1 of Ceyx cyanopectus. Lineage (NCBI taxonomy): Eukaryota > Metazoa > Chordata > Aves > Coraciiformes > Alcedinidae > Ceyx > Ceyx cyanopectus. The sequence goes on from VYZU01070014.1 coordinate 3,887, forward strand.
ACACTATATGCACTGATAAAGTCTACGTATGCTTCTGACAAAAATTAGAATGTTCAAACTTGAACAGTATTGACAAATACCTGGTGCAAACAGTTCTCTAGGCCACAGCCAACCATCTGTGGCCATGTTTTTACAGAGGTGATTCATTCTATGGCACATAGCAGGATATTTGCTTGAATTAAAGGCACTTTTGCCTTCAGAAAACAGTCAAGATTTAAAGATAATTTAAAAAAACATTACATGATCAGGGTTATGCAGTATTTTATTACGTTTGGAACGGATTCAGTACGTTCCTACTTCAAAGTAATTTAAAGGTACTTGTTTTCAGATGTCAAGAGTAACATAAATTAAAAAGCTATCAGATATCTAATGTATTGTCCTTTCTTTCTAACATGGTCCTTAAAAATCAACTTCCTTTACATTTTCAACATGAATGACGGAGCCCCTTGAAGCTGCAGCTCACTCCAGGCCCTGCCATGATCACTGCAGTTTTCAGTGTCTCTCAGACTAAAACATAGGGTATCGCTGTTTTACAAGCAGGTATACTTGTGTTCTGTACTGTTCTGTCAGGCAGCACTGAAAACTTCATTAACCCTGATTAAGTCACATGATTGCATGACTCCTTCCACATAGTCACATACATTCTTTTAAGATCGGGGTGGGTTTTTTTCTGCTCTGTTAGACACTCTTAAAGGAATGAAAATTGTAAATCTGTATCTGAAAAAAAACCCAACAAAACAAAACAACAAAAACAACAAGCCAACAACTTTGTATAAGCTGATACATACATGGACCTACAACTATTTGATTATCTTGAAAAAAACTTTCACTTTAAGTTTCTAGAGAATGCAATGCAATTAAAATGTTTTTTTCAGCATTGCTCTTCATGCCTTAAGCACCACTTAATGAGAATATACACCAGAGAACAGGGCTTTCACATTGCAGCAATGCCTTTTATTTTTCACTTCCTCCGTACTCCAAACAACTTACCAGAATACTTTATCAAGTGCAGTATCATTAACACAGCTTTTAATAACTTTGATATTAATGAAGAGAAACTGGGTTCTGAGACAGGAATAGATGTTTTGCATGTGCAAGGACTGCACAATAGGATCTAATTTGTCAAAGAGTCTTCAGTAACATAATACTAACATTACCCTAAGTAGAGGACTATGGTACCATTTCACATTGTAATTATAGCATTCATTTGCACAGAAGCAGGGTACTATACAATTCTACTATCTAATTATTTGTTTAATTTTACTGATATGTACCAGTGGAAAAGTCTTCTTTGCCCTTGAAAGCTGTCATTTCATCTTGTACCTCAAGGTACCTCTAACTAATCAGAAAAAAACTCAAAAGCACTGATATATGAATAAGGTATTTTTCCCTTCAGAACTTTAAAATCTATCTGTTGTATGTTTCAGTTGACCTGAAATGATAAATTTTAATTTCTTGGGGAAAAATAATTTACACCTGAAATTAGAACTAAGTCCCTTGGGCAGAACCTGTGACAGTATTTGTAAGTCTTACTCTACAGCATTCACCACGATGTTCCTCCAGCCTTTAACCCTACCTTCCTTTACTGTTTGTCATCTTCCTAGCAGCTGTGCAGTACTAACTAAAAATGAGTCAAGCGTAAGTCTTCCCCCTCCTCTTAGATATTCTAGAGTATGTTTGTACTCACATCTGAAACAGCACAGTGTAATTTACATACCTTTCACAGTGAAGACAATAACCTTGCTATCAAAAGAAAGTGCACAGCATGAAATTTAGTCATTGGGAAAGAAAAGATTGTAGCCATACATCTGCTACAGAAGATGTCAGGCATATAACTGAGAAAGTGTGAGAAACCTCAAGGCTGATACTACAATTAACTGCAGGCAACACACCTAGCAGACAGAGCTTCCAGGAAAATCTATGCCCACCGTGCTTCTCTCCAGGGCTAAGGTCCATTCACCAACTTCTGCAGGTACGCAGAGATCACTTTTGCTTTCTGAACCAGCAGTGAGTGCCAAGTACTTAACCACCCCTTCGCTCTTAGTCCACCCGTCTCACAACCCCAGCCACGCCAGCAATGCTCGCTGCCCCACAGAAGGAAACATTACCTGGATTTCCCTTGCGTGGTACACGATGATGAGCCCGAGCAGGATAATCGTGGAGAGGCTAATAAGGCATTTCAGAGCGAGAGAATATAGCGAATCCTGAAAGACAAAGACACCACCGTTCCTCAGAGACCCACGAGTAGGTGCCGCTCCCGCCCCACCGCCACCCTTGGCCCCGGGAAGAGCCGCTTCGCCTCACGGTGCCGGGGTAGAGAGGGGGCCCGCGGCAGCCCCGCCATGGGAGGCCTCGGGACGGGGAGGGGGGACGAACAACCCCGCCGCGCTGAGCTCTCCGAGTGGCCGAAGCCGCCCCTGCCCGGGGCCGCAGGACAGTCGGAGCGTCTGCCGGGACGGGATGGACGTGAGGCGGCGGGTACCTTGGTGTAGGCGCCCCAGGAGAGCTCGGTCTCGATGACCATGACCACGATGCCGAACATGCCGAAGATCAGCGCGTAGTCGCTGAGGCGCTTGCGCTTCTCGAAGAGCGCCCGGCGATGTCCCAGCTTGTAGCCGATGTTCTGGTTTTTCTTCTTGCTGGACTTGCCCCCGCCGTTGTTGGCGCTGCCGGAGACGGGACCAGGGCCGGGGCCGGGGCCGCCGGAGCCGTAGAGAGCCAGGTTGTTGGAGTTGTTGTGCTCGGGCTTGGAGACCACAATCTCCGGTGCCGCGGGGGTGCCGGCGGCGGCGGCGGGGCTGGCCATCGGCGGCTGGAGCGGCTGCGATTCGGAGTCCAGTTCGTGCAGGTTTCTGCGGGACGAGCTGAGGTTGCTAAGCGGGCGCATGACGCCGCCGTTGTACCTGCAGCTGCTCATGGCTATTTCGGTGAAGGGATTGCTCTCCCGGCGCTGCTGCTGCTGCTGCTGCTGGTGCTGGTGATGGTGGTGGTGGTGGTGGTGGTGGGTGCTGCCGCTGCTGATACTGCTGCTCGGGCTGGCTGGCTGCTGCTGCTGTAGGCTATGGCACTGGTGGTACTGGGGGTATTGGTGAGGCTGCCTGGACGCGCCGGCATGGCTGGAGGGGGTGAGCTCGCTGACGTTCAGCTGGCTGCCCTGCTGGGAGGAGGCGGAGGAGGAGAGCGGAGAGGAGTGAGTCCGGAAGGTGCCCGAGAGAGGCGAGGAGGCGCGGAGCAGCAGGGGCACGTTATCCCCGGCGACTGCCGCAGCAGCCCCGTAGTAGGTGCAGTTGTTGCACTGGAGGCATGGACTCTGCTGCTGTTGCTGCTGGAGGAGGGTCTGCTTGTCCTGACCGTGCTGCTGCTGACAGTGAGGCGGCGGCGGGCGCTGCTGCTGCTGTTGTTGTTGGTGGTGATGATGATGATGTTGCTGATGCTGCTGCTGCTCGGGGCCGAAGCCCGTCGGGAACTGCCGCGGCGCGTCCATGCCGGCGCCGTTAAAGCCGCAGGACGACCGGGTGGTGGTGCATCCTGCGCAATGCGTTATGGTCGTCNCGCCGCGGAAACCCGGGGGGTTCCCGGCAGCGGGGAGTGCGCTGGCGCGTTGGGTAACCCCGCCCGGAAGGAGCCCCAGCGAAAGGGGCTTTCCCGGCGCCCCCACCGCCGCTTACATCTGCGCCGTCTTCGGAACATGGACGCCGCGCTCCGGAGCTGTCCAGCGGAGCCTCCGGCACGCCGCCGCCGCCCTGAAAAACACATCGTCGGGCTCGCTTCCCTCCGCCGGCGCGCGGGGATCCCCGCCCGGCACATCTCGGGCCTATCTGGAAGGTAGTGGAGGGGAGGGACCAAGAGGGGGTTCTGTCGGCTGCTCCCTTCCCTCAGCTGGAATGGGGAGAGCCGGCCGCCGGGGTGTGCGGCCGCCTCCGGGTCACCGCGAGGGGCGGCTGCGGGGCTGGAGACCTGCGGGTCGGCAGCAGATTCACCATGAAACGGGGCCGATGTCGCCGAGTAGCCGCATCCCGCTGCGACTGCAGTTTCCTGCTCGCAGCGCCAGTGCAGTCCTCGAGTTGGACTCCTGCTGCCGCGTTGCCCGTTCCTTTCCCTCCCAAAACTCACTGAATCATTCATTCCCGGTGCTCCCTTTGCCAGAGTAATATCTGCACCAGGTAACATCTCTTTTCTGCATTTCTTTAAGGGAAGAATAGTGAAAACCGTGATTTACCTTGTTACAGCAGTGCCGTTCTTGTTACCTAGGTAAGATTATGAGAGCAGGTTGTGTTATTTTTGGTTTTGGCTTGTTTGTTTGTNGAGTCCTGCTGTCTCCACCAAGGGCCCATCCCGGCTCCCGTAGAATCCAGCCGCCGCGTCCGATTGGTCGGGCGCACCAAAACAATGGGCATCACGTCACCTAAGGGGGGTGGATCGGTCGCGGCGTGAGGCGGTTGGGCGGTGCAGGACCCCTCCGCTGCTCCGCCCCGGGCGGGGATCCCGCTTCCCGCCCACGCCGCGCCAGCAGGTAAGGGCCGCCCTCGCCCCCCCACGCCCCCCCCCCCNGCCCTGAAAAACACATCGTCGGGCTCGCTTCCCTCCGCCGGCGCGCGGGGATCCCCGCCCGGCACATCTCGGGCCTATCTGGAAGGTAGTGGAGGGGAGGGACCAAGAGGGGGTTCTGTCGGCTGCTCCCTTCCCTCAGCTGGAATGGGGAGAGCCGGCCGCCGGGGTGTGCGGCCGCCTCCGGGTCACCGCGAGGGGCGGCTGCGGGGCTGGAGACCTGCGGGTCGGCAGCAGATTCACCATGAAACGGGGCCGATGTCGCCGAGTAGCCGCATCCCGCTGCGACTGCAGTTTCCTGCTCGCAGCGCCAGTGCAGTCCTCGAGTTGGACTCCTGCTGCCGCGTTGCCCGTTCCTTTCCCTCCCAAAACTCACTGAATCATTCATTCCCGGTGCTCCCTTTGCCAGAGTAATATCTGCACCAGGTAACATCTCTTTTCTGCATTTCTTTAAGGGAAGAATAGTGAAAACCGTGATTTACCTTGTTACAGCAGTGCCGTTCTTGTTACCTAGGTAAGATTATGAGAGCAGGTTGTGTTATTTTTGGTTTTGGCTTGTTTGTTTGTTTGTTTTCCCAGTCAGGAAGCACCGGGTTTTTTGGCTTGAAAAATCAATTGCAAAAATTGATAATAATGGAAGCTTTCCTTAAATCCGTCACTTCTCACTAATGTTAAAAAGACAAATTTACTAAGTTTTCTGAGGTTAAAAGTCTACCTTCTTATAATTTCTCACACAACATTCAGTTTCCTTTGAAAATCTACACCCTTGAGTGGCTTCTTTTTTAGAAACATAAGTGAGACTTATTAAAGTTTTAAAAGACATTCTGCTATAAAATTTCAGGGACTTTATTTCTAACTAAAGTGTACATTTTAAAGCAAGCACACACCAAACACACAATCAACTCTCACTAAAGTAGTAAACATCACAGTTGTACAAGTCGATAAATTATTTAGAGAGTGACCAAAAATTAAGAATCTCAGAGTATGTTTGCATAACACAGGTTATTTTGTAAAAAGCACCCATGAGCAGGAGATATGGGCTATACAGCATCATAATGCCTTGAAATAATTCACAGTTTGTTTACCAACGAAGTGTGGAATAAAAAGACAGACATCTTTGCATGAATGATAAAGCACTTTCCAAATACATCATTCTTCATTTTTAAATTGCACTAAAGTGTATTTGGATACTCTTTGTTGCACTCAGTTCCCCTGAGCACCAAAGACCTAGAAAAAAATTGTCCTTATTTTTGAGAATGATGAGACTGTTTAACACAGCCCTAGATCTTCCATTGTTTGTTTGAAAAACCCACAGTGCTGTAATTCCATCTCACTAGTCCTATTTTCCTTGAGTTTTCAAACACACATGGATATTACAAAATTAAAATCTTACAGAACATGGGTTTTTATTCCTCTGTAAATAAAAGTCCTGCACAAGTGTACTGTCAAAATATGTTTTGTGCACTAGTTAAAAATGTCAATATGGCTAGGATTCATCTTTTCTATTCATGCCGTGTCTTTAATGTTTGCTTAAAGGTGATTTCTTTTAAGTGTTTTCCTTGACAGAAGATAAATGTTCTCATGAAAGGCTTTTCAAGAAATCTGTAAATCTTCATATTTTACTTAGAAGTCACCAAGACTCTGTCCTGTAATTTCATCTGCTTTGGTCATGCAAGGTTTTATTAGAATTGTGAAGAAAAATATTATCTTTTTTTAACTCTTGGTAGACTAAAATCAATGATAGCTGTATTTTGTATGGAAAATTCACAGAATCACAGAATAACAGATTGATAGAGGTTGGGAGGGATATCTGGGAATGTTCCAGTCCAGGCACCCCAACCACAGCAGGTTTGCCTAGAACAGGTTGCACAGGGTTGCGACCAAACAGGTTTTGAAAGTCTTCAGAGAAGGAGACCCTACAATCTCTCTGGCCGGTCTGTTCCAGGGCTCCATCAGTCTCACAGTAAAAAAACTTATTTCATTTTTTTTCTAGTGCATATATAAAAGTTGCAAGTTCCAATTTTAATACCCCTATTGCTGCTATGCTGTTTATTTGTAGAAATAACAAGGACAGTGGTGTTATACCTTTTAGATACTTAATCTACTTGCTTGTTTCATTATGCAAATAAACATGAATGTTCCCATGTTTAACACAAGAGGTCATACTAACCACACTAATGTTATAAAACTAATTGGCTAGGATTTTATTTCAGTTCCATTGTGCAACCTGGTATATCTCAACACAGTTTCAAGGTCTAAAATATGAATATTTGAGAGTTTGCATTTTCACAGCTAAAGAGGTAAACCTTCCTCTCAATGACACTTATTAATGAGTCAGAATGGAAAGATACTATTTAATCTAACATCTTATCTTGTAAAATAATTTTATAATTTACTTTAAAATGTGTGTATGTTTTCAGAAATAAAATATACTCTTTGCATGAAGTGAATTGTCATATTCTTTTATGTGACAAATTATCATGGGCAGCTCAGAGCTGATAAATAACAGTAAACTGGTAACAGTGGACAAACAGATTCTGGTTGGGATTGGGGGCTTTGTTGTTCTCCTACCTTTTTATTTATATACTGGGTGGAACTGTTCTCACTGATTATTGTGGGTCACACTTCTGCTTTAGCAGAGAGGAGGTTTTATGCACAGGTGTCTGTGTGTGTGTGTGTGTGTGTGTGTGTGTGTGTGTGTGTGTGTNGGATAGCTGCCAGTCCTCAAAATGACACATGCCAAAAACACTGTTACTAAGTTCTGAAGATCTGATTCCACAGACCAGCCACAGACCACCAGTGGCTCACAGGGTAAAGATGAGTGTGAATGAAGGCACACAGCTGCAGTGAAGTGCAAGTGTTTCATGTCAGAGAAGCAACAATAGTAGTGTAAAGAGTTAGTAATACAGGGTTGAAAGTGATCTCCAAAGTTTCCCATCAATGCATAAAATTCCACTGTCACAGCACACACCAAACACACAATCAACTCTCACTAAAGTAGTAAACATCACAGTTGTACAAGTCGATAAATTATTTAGAGAGTGACCAAAAATTAAGAATCTCAGAGTATGTTTGCATAACACAGGTTATTTTGTAAAAAGCACCCATGAGCAGGAGATATGGGCTATACAGCATCATAATGCCTTGAAATAATTCACAGTTTGTTTACCAACGAAGTGTGGAATAAAAAGACAGACATCTTTGCATGAATGATAAAGCACTTTCCAAATACATCATTCTTCATTTTTAAATTGCACTAAAGTGTATTTGGATACTCTTTGTTGCACTCAGTTCCCCTGAGCACCAAAGACCTAGAAAAAAATTGTCCTTATTTTTGAGAATGATGAGACTGTTTAACACAGCCCTAGATCTTCCATTGTTTGTTTGAAAAACCCACAGTGCTGTAATTCCATCTCACTAGTCCTATTTTCCTTGAGTTTTCAAACACACATGGATATTACAAAATTAAAATCTTACAGAACATGGGTTTTTATTCCTCTGTAAATAAAAGTCCTGCACAAGTGTACTGTCAAAATATGTTTTGTGCACTAGTTAAAAATGTCAATATGGCTAGGATTCATCTTTTCTATTCATGCCGTGTCTTTAATGTTTGCTTAAAGGTGATTTCTTTTAAGTGTTTTCCTTGACAGAAGATAAATGTTCTCATGAAAGGCTTTTCAAGAAATCTGTAAATCTTCATATTTTACTTAGAAGTCACCAAGACTCTGTCCTGTAATTTCATCTGCTTTGGTCATGCAAGGTTTTATTAGAATTGTGAAGAAAAATATTATCTTTTTTTAACTCTTGGTAGACTAAAATCAATGATAGCTGTATTTTGTATGGAAAATTCACAGAATCACAGAATAACAGATTGATAGAGGTTGGGAGGGATATCTGGGAATGTTCCAGTCCAGGCACCCCAACCACAGCAGGTTTGCCTAGAACAGGTTGCACAGGGTTGCGACCAAACAGGTTTTGAAAGTCTTCAGAGAAGGAGACCCTACAATCTCTCTGGCCGGTCTGTTCCAGGGCTCCATCAGTCTCACAGTAAAAAAACTTATTTCATTTTTTTTCTAGTGCATATATAAAAGTTGCAAGTTCCAATTTTAATACCCCTATTGCTGCTATGCTGTTTATTTGTAGAAATAACAAGGACAGTGGTGTTATACCTTTTAGATACTTAATCTACTTGCTTGTTTCATTATGCAAATAAACATGAATGTTCCCATGTTTAACACAAGAGGTCATACTAACCACACTAATGTTATAAAACTAATTGGCTAGGATTTTATTTCAGTTCCATTGTGCAACCTGGTATATCTCAACACAGTTTCAAGGTCTAAAATATGAATATTTGAGAGTTTGCATTTTCACAGCTAAAGAGGTAAACCTTCCTCTCAATGACACTTATTAATGAGTCAGAATGGAAAGATACTATTTAATCTAACATCTTATCTTGTAAAATAATTTTATAATTTACTTTAAAATGTGTGTATGTTTTCAGAAATAAAATATACTCTTTGCATGAAGTGAATTGTCATATTCTTTTATGTGACAAATTATCATGGGCAGCTCAGAGCTGATAAATAACAGTAAACTGGTAACAGTGGACAAACAGATTCTGGTTGGGATTGGGGGCTTTGTTGTTCTCCTACCTTTTTATTTATATACTGGGTGGAACTGTTCTCACTGATTATTGTGGGTCACACTTCTGCTTTAGCAGAGAGGAGGTTTTATGCACAGGTGTCTGTGTGTGTGTGTGTGTGTGTGTGTGTGTGTGTGTGTGTGTGTGTGTACATGCATGCTCACACACATTTTTTTATGAAGTANGATAAAGGCTGTTTAGAAAAACTGTACCAGCAGCAGGATGGGAATCTGAACAAACACAGGAAAAAAATAATTTTCTGAGAGGAAAAATGCACTATGATATACTTGAAGTGATAGCTAATGGTTAGTCATTTGAAACATAACATCGATGACAGTGCAACACATGGGCTACACTAAAAGGTATTAGAAAGCTGTTTTGCCTCTTACCCTGTTACCCCCCCTACTCAAGCCAGACTCCTGTTAAAATCACTAAGAATTCTGAAAAAAAAAGTATAGACAGATAGTAACAACAAAAAAAAAACCCCAAACCCAGAACTAGGAAATTCCATTCTGTAACCATACTTTGCACTGAAACCATATTCTCCACAAGACTGAGGAGTTTCTGTAAAGTTCTAAACCAAACAATGTTGTCCAGTTCAAAAATAAAGCAAGCAGGTACACAGCTTAGTTTATACACAGAAAAAAAATGCCATTCATTGAAAACAGTCACATTACTTAAAAACAGAGGTAACGCCACAACAACAGGGTGTCACAAGATCATTCAGGGGTATCCATGCATCAATAAAAACGCTCCATGAAACACCAGCAAGTGACTGCAGTGTAGCTGCCAAGATGATGGAAGGGAAGCTAACCATGCAAACCACATGCATAAAGGACCTTTTGCATGCCATCTGGCAGGGCTTTTACCCACCAGGTGTTTCTTGACATTCACCCCAGCAACTTCTGTTGTTGTGTAGTTATATGACCTAACTGGAATCCTACCCCTGCTGGTCCTGTGCTTGTTTCAAAGACCTTTTGATGAAGTTCTACAGTAGTGGAAATACCAAATAACTCCATGTTGATAGTGTAGCTACATATTAGAAGGAGGCATGCTTTACTGTTTCTA
>VYZU01070015.1:0-10504 GCA_013401355.1 Ceyx cyanopectus
AAAAAAAGAAAAAAATTAAAAAGCAGCTTCTCCACACTAGACTAGCTAGGAGCTCCAGATGGTAGTAGCTACCTCTTCAAGACTGGGCTGTAATCACAAAAGAGGAAATCTGAAATATGCTTTCACGCATTTGCATGCAGCCATTATCTTCCAAACTATGGAAAGAAACAGTCTAATGGTCTTGTTGCTGGCTGAGAAGCACCTCACACGCCTCCTCTCTCTTGTTCTGAATGGTGTTTGTGTCAGTCTGCAGCTGTGTATGGTATTATGTCTTATAATCCTGCATCACTTCTATTCTATCCAGTCATATCTAATGTAGACAATTAGTTTCCAGTGAAAGTAATATGTAGTGCTTTTATGATATTTGTGTGCAATATCCCCTCTTCCATTGAGGATATTTGATGTAAAGGAAACAAACTCAAGTTCCACAATAAAATACAAAAGTGGTAAAGTGCTGTTGACATGTTTCTTGTCTTTGTATATGTGCATATTTTTTTTCCCTTCAATCATGATTGCCTACTCTATACGCTTTTTTTTCTCAAAAGATCATGACTATTTAAGTGCTAGATAAGAACCAACCTCTACTTAGAAACTGGAAGATAAACATGTAAGATTTCCTATCTCTCTTGTGCTGTAATTACGTTACCATGATGTATCATGACGTAGCCTCTTTTTGTTCTCATTTCTGTATCCCTCAGCAGCATGAGAAAACACCTCATTTTCAGTAAGCACATGTTCAAGGGCCTGAGTCAAAGGTGATAACAAAAAAAGTTATATCAAACTGAGCCCACCCTGGTTTGGAGACGAGCTTGTTTCTGAAGTTGTTGCACCCAAGAGCCTGCAGCTTGTCTCCAGGGGACCTGGACAACTTCCTGACCAGGAATCCCAGAGAGGGGATGGAGCATGTAGGGAAGCTGTGCTCTCAGTTTAGTTTTTTTTGCTTTATCAGTCCCTTCCTCTCTTGCTGTTAAATGGACACATTAAGATCAAGCTTTCTGCCTTTGTTGTTTTACTTGCCACAGCAATGCCTGCTTTGGCGAGGTGCAGCAGTCAACATGTTTTTTAGCTCAGGGAGATGGCAGTGGCATGAAAGCAGGCAAAGAGGTTTAGGGTAAACACATGGAAAAACTTTTTCACCGTGAGGGTGACAGAGCTCTGGAACTGGCTGCCCAGGGAGGTTGTGGAGTCTCCTCTGGAGACATTCAAGACCCATCTGTATCTGTCCCTGGGTGACTTGGTCTAGGTGATCCTGCTCTGTCAGGGGGGAGTTGGATTAAATGGGTCTTCTAAGTCTGGGCACAGTGTGGGTTGAGAGTAGCACTGAAGAGAAGGATTTGGGGGTGTTGATAGATGAGAAGCTCACCATGAGCTGGCAGTGTGCTCATGCAGCCCAGAAGGCCAACCGCATCCTGGGACGTATCAGGAGAAGCGTAGCCACCAGGCCAAGAGAGGTGATTCTCCCCCTTTACTCTGCTCTGGTGAGACTCCACCTCAAATAATGTGTCCAGTTCTGGTGTCCCCACCATAAGAGGGACATAGATATGTTGGAGCACGTTCAGAGGAGGGCCACAAGGATGATCCAGGGGCTGAAGCACCTTTGCTACGAGGACAGGCTGAGGGAGCTGGGATTGTTCAGTCTTGAAAAGAGAAGACTTTGGTGGGACCTAATAGCTGTCTTCCAATACCTGGAGGGAACCTACAGGAAGGCTGGGGAGGGACTTTTTACAAGAGCGNTCTAATTGAGAGGCGTCCCTGCCCATGAAAAGGAGGTTGAATTAGATGATCTCTAAGGTCCTTTCCAACCTAGGCCATTCTATGAAAGGCTAGGACAGCAGGGACGGAGGGCTGCTCTGTCCCAGAAAGAGCAGCGGCCCCATGGCATTGTCTTCACCCTCAGACAGCAATATATTTTTGAGGGTGCCCTTATACATCTCCAAAGCGTGGAGTATCACTTGTGACTGTGTTTGGATTGAAATGGGCTGAGTGTGATGTAGAGAAAAATGAAAACCAGCTGAGGGGAGTCAACTGCCACAAGTCTTGTATCTCAAGTATGTCTACATCTAGGTTTTTGGGGCTGTTCTAGTAGAGTAGCATCAGGTTACTTAAAGTACATCAAAATGATTGTACAACGCAGACCAGGTCATCCCTCAGTGCCAATTATTCACCTGTAGTTTGTTACAGGGTGAAGTTCTGGATTTGCGCAGGGTGCACCACCTATGGTACTGTGGATGGGGGCAGGTCAGCCTGCTCTGCAGTGTTTGGCTTGCAGCTTCTAGGTGCCAAATGAAAGCTTTCTTTTAACACAGCTGCAGAGGAGGAGACATTTTATTTTCACTGGTGGTGTTAATGAACAAATTCATTCAGCTTATGCAGTATTTCAGATGTCATGGGAAAATGATGGTCCCTCAGACCTTTTCAGTGTCTCTAAATGAAGAATCTATCTTGTGGCATTTTAGACTTAGAGACTGTTTAATACTGATTTCTAACATTCTGTGGTTTGGAGGAGCTTTTCATGGTTTCATGGTTCCTAGGATGGGGGAAAGAGAGGTGTCCAGGGGTCTCTTGACTAACAGCCATGGTGACACATCATAGTTCCAGCTCATTTCCAGCATTGCCATAAAGCTACTTGGCATCCTAGAGGGTGTCTCTGGGCACACAGTACTTCTGCTACAGGAGCATTGTCCATGTCCTTCACTTGGCAAACAATTTTTTACCACTGTCTTCTGCTGTGATACTTGTTTTCATCTCCCACAAACACAACCAGGCCACACTAGCATGAAGCCCTTAAGGTCACTGTCATCTTGTGCCATGTGCTCTGTTCAGATTCAGCTCAAAGCCACCAAAAACTGAGTAATGCTGAGTGCTCTCAGCTTACCAGGTCATTTGCTACTTATTGAGTGTATGCTCACCAGAATTAAATACTGATGAGAACTGCAGAACTAAATCAACAGATGCCATAGTCTACACAAGCTCCGTTCACTGGTTCTCACAGATACTTACCACTTCATGTAGCTGCTTCTCTGCAGTTCAGTAACTCCAGCATCACCAGCCTCAGTGTGGATAGCTGGTAAGGCAGGGGTGGAGGCTGACTGCTTTGACTGACAGCTTCACTGCCAAGACAACTGCATGTCGTGCTTTAGGACATTTAAAGAGCTGAAGGTAAAATGAACCACTGGACCACTTAATATGAATCCCTCCCCAGAGTGCAAGTCAGTATTTCCAGGAAGACTTTACAGTTTCCAAAGGTGTAATTACAGCAGCAGTTACCATGTGTAAGGACCAGAATAGACTTCAAAGTTTCTTTCCAAATTCAGTCAAAGGAGGAATTGTCAGGATTTGCAATAAGCAAAAAAAAACCCAAACCCCTGGGTTTTGTCCTGATAATCTAATGTACTTATCAAAGGGATTCTAATGCTATTTAAGTGCCTGAGGCACCTGCAATTCAGAATGGGTTGAGCAGACTTGAGTTTATCAGAAAAATTTAAGAGCAGCAACAGTTCGTACTCCGCAATTGCTGAGTTCAGTGACAACTTTGTAATTACTGAAGGATAAATATATTTCCATGGGGAGACTGACCCAGAGTAGATGACATAGTTTTCTACCACATCTAGTATCTTGAATTACTCTTTAATGTTTTGTCACTAATTCACCTATTCTCTACAGTTCTCTGAAAGACTCCAAGTTCAGTTTGGTTGTCACTTATGTAAGCAGTATTTTTTTTTATAGTTGAAGATCCTTGCCCTCATCTCAGCATTTAAATTTCTGTGAAGGTCCATTTTAACTTTACTGCCCACAAATGTGGTCAAATACACACCAGGCATAAACTGCACTTGTTGTTCCTATGTAACTGTAGTTCCTATACAAATAATCCCAGAAAAATAAGCAGCATTATTTGCAGAATCTGATGATGTTAAGTGGAGCACATCTTGCATTCCTCCAAGTCAAGGACGCAGTTCCCTTTAGTAACTATGACGCCAGCTTCCTAAGGAGGTGGCAGAAGAGGGGACACTTGCTAACTTCTGCCCCAGGATGTTTTCTGCCTGTCACAGTTGCACAGTGACACCTGCCCAGGTAAGAAAACCCCTTGCACCAACCAACCTTTATTTGCAACTGAGGTGGGTCGTCATCCTGGTCCCACAAATTTAGGGTGATTAGAGAGCCCTGCAACAGGCAGACAAGAAGCTGGGACACACCACTAAGGAGGGAGCAGGTGCTTGGAAGTTGTAGGAAGAGACTCTATACCAGCACTCTACAGGACACAGTGTCTGGGTCTGAAAGCATCTAGGAACCTTATCTTGGCAAGGTCGGGTGTTACCATAAATAGGGCCCATCTGTGTGAGGCTTCAGGCAAAATTTATTTGAGCTGCAAGGGAGTAAATACGTAATTTTCCTCTTGTGAATAATGGATAATGACCTTCAGTGCTTCACTGGAAGTGTTCTGCCAGTGACACTTGTGGAAGAAAGAGTTCTTTGCTTGCCTAATCAGCATATCTGCCATGGATTTGAATTGGGAACTCCTTTTTTAATAAAACTGGAGAGTTTTAACCTTTTCAGTGCTGGTTTATCTCCTAATAGCAGTCAAATTCATGCCAACATAGCAACAGGCTTTTCATTCCTATTGGTTTCCGTTTCTTTTGGCTAGACATGTTGACAGAAGGGTCTGTCTCTCCTATGCCTGGGGCAAGTGGGTGAGCTGTTAACATTGACTATCACGTGCAAGTCCAGCAATGCTGTGCCTTAAGTGTTACTGCAGGCAGGTGTTTCTCAGGCTGCTGGTCACCTTGTTTGCACGCACAGTCACAGAGCTGTGCGCACACGTGTACAGCACTGGGAGATCTGCACTTTTAGATGTACAAACACCACGACAATGAATAGAGAAATGATTCAAAAACCTTCACATAGGAAGATGCACTCCTGGGATTTAGAAATACACTGATAAGGGAGAAACTGCAAGAGCTTTTAACACAAAGCAAAGCTGTAGTCAGAGTGAAAACAGGATGTGGACTGGATGAACTCTTAAGTTTCTTGTTTGTAGAGTACGAAAGTATTTTCCCTTTGTTTTTTTTAATATGCATATACATACACACCCACATTCCTCCCTTAGTATCAGAGCTCGTGTTTAAGCAGTAGCAGATCAAAAGCTGCTGTATGACTTCCCAGTCCCACTTCTAAATGCAGCCAGCTGCATCACAGCAGGTGATGGCTACCACAAGGAGTGCACACAAAAACACAGGCATCTGGACAGAAGGGCTTCTAACTATCTGGAGCAGTTTCATTCCTAGGTATTGACAGAAGTGTACTGCAAACTTAAGAGTTAATGCAGGAAGTAGCTGAAAAACAGGTTGTGTGTTCGACATGAATTATGCAAGGGGGACAAATGTCAAGTCTAACTACTTTTCCTGGAGTGGGAAGGAGAAAAGCAGGTAAGTCAAGATGAGTTAGTTGACATTCTGCTGATTTTTATCATGTTGCTGTGTTTATGGTGCACGGGTACTGTCCGTGTCTGCCCTAGGAAGCCAAGCACATGCCTGAACAGCACTGGACTGTCAAGTATCCCATCTCACAATTTGTCTTAGCGCTGACCTTGTTCAAAGCTAGCAGGTAAGGGAGAGCACCAAAGAGTAAGAGCACATCCCCAATCTTCAGGCTTCAGCTGCTAATTCATGTTTCCAGCTTCTTGAATCTGAGCTGTGTCCAGGGGACGCAAACCTCAGGGCGCCCAAATGCTTAGTGCCCTAGACCACTTGCCATCTGCAGAGCTGGGGGCCCACTGCTGTCTGAGTTAGGGGTGAGAGGAAAAGAGACACGCCCCCTTTCCTTGGAGAAGGGAAAGAAATGTGAGATGACACACCAGAGTAACTTAAAGGGGATCAAGTGTGAGGTCAAAGTGGAAGCAGCAATGACGACTGCTGAAG
The DNA here is from genome assembly GCA_013401355.1 of Ceyx cyanopectus. Taxonomy (NCBI): domain Eukaryota; kingdom Metazoa; phylum Chordata; class Aves; order Coraciiformes; family Alcedinidae; genus Ceyx; species Ceyx cyanopectus. The sequence goes on from VYZU01070015.1 coordinate 5,916, forward strand.
AGTTCAGGAGTGTGCAGCTAGGCTTGTGGGAAACGTGAGGATCTGTTAGGTGAAGACAACATTTGGCAGAAACTGATAGCTACTGAATGAGGCAGCAGTGAGACCTGAGGTGGGGAGAAGCAAGATGGAGGCTACTGGAGCATGGAGAAATGGCTGGCTCATGAGGGGCCCCTGTGTGCAGCTGACCCATCTAGTGGAAGTGCCAGAATTTCTCTCTTTGGGTGATACTGAGAGTACAGATAAATGAATGGGCCTGTCAAACCTCTGGCTCCTTAAGATACAAGTAGTCTGGCCCCTCTGTTGCAGGTTTTGGGTTTAGTGTGCATCTAGGCCCAGGAATCTGCTTTGCTACCTGCAAAGCATTTGACAGCAAAACACCACTCTCCCAAAGGCAAAATGGGTATGGGAGGAGATTCAGGCAAGTGCAGAGAAAGGTTCTATCTACACTGTTTAAGTTTAGGCTTTGGACAGGGCTCAGAGCATTCAAACCCATAATGCCTGGATTAAAACAAGGAGGCAATTTATAATGTTAATTAACAGCATACTCAGAGCTTACAGGAAGTTTTTTTCCCCCCCTCTTATTGCTGTAATAGTTAAGTCTAAATAAATAGATAGGGGATTTTGTCATGGGGTAAGTGAAGCATTCCAAGTGAGAGCAGTGGGCATAGCAGCTGTCACCTNAATACACTGATAAGGGAGAAACTGCAAGAGCTTTTAACACAAAGCAAAGCTGTAGTCAGAGTGAAAACAGGATGTGGACTGGATGAACTCTTAAGTTTCTTGTTTGTAGAGTACGAAAGTATTTTCCCTTTGTTTTTTTTAATATGCATATACATACACACCCACATTCCTCCCTTAGTATCAGAGCTCGTGTTTAAGCAGTAGCAGATCAAAAGCTGCTGTATGACTTCCCAGTCCCACTTCTAAATGCAGCCAGCTGCATCACAGCAGGTGATGGCTACCACAAGGAGTGCACACAAAAACACAGGCATCTGGACAGAAGGGCTTCTAACTATCTGGAGCAGTTTCATTCCTAGGTATTGACAGAAGTGTACTGCAAACTTAAGAGTTAATGCAGGAAGTAGCTGAAAAACAGGTTGTGTGTTCGACATGAATTATGCAAGGGGGACAAATGTCAAGTCTAACTACTTTTCCTGGAGTGGGAAGGAGAAAAGCAGGTAAGTCAAGATGAGTTAGTTGACATTCTGCTGATTTTTATCATGTTGCTGTGTTTATGGTGCACGGGTACTGTCCGTGTCTGCCCTAGGAAGCCAAGCACATGCCTGAACAGCACTGGACTGTCAAGTATCCCATCTCACAATTTGTCTTAGCGCTGACCTTGTTCAAAGCTAGCAGGTAAGGGAGAGCACCAAAGAGTAAGAGCACATCCCCAATCTTCAGGCTTCAGCTGCTAATTCATGTTTCCAGCTTCTTGAATCTGAGCTGTGTCCAGGGGACGCAAACCTCAGGGCGCCCAAATGCTTAGTGCCCTAGACCACTTGCCATCTGCAGAGCTGGGGGCCCACTGCTGTCTGAGTTAGGGGTGAGAGGAAAAGAGACACGCCCCCTTTCCTTGGAGAAGGGAAAGAAATGTGAGATGACACACCAGAGTAACTTAAAGGGGATCAAGTGTGAGGTCAAAGTGGAAGCAGCAATGACGACTGCTGAAGAGTTCAGGAGTGTGCAGCTAGGCTTGTGGGAAACGTGAGGATCTGTTAGGTGAAGACAACATTTGGCAGAAACTGATAGCTACTGAATGAGGCAGCAGTGAGACCTGAGGTGGGGAGAAGCAAGATGGAGGCTACTGGAGCATGGAGAAATGGCTGGCTCATGAGGGGCCCCTGTGTGCAGCTGACCCATCTAGTGGAAGTGCCAGAATTTCTCTCTTTGGGTGATACTGAGAGTACAGATAAATGAATGGGCCTGTCAAACCTCTGGCTCCTTAAGATACAAGTAGTCTGGCCCCTCTGTTGCAGGTTTTGGGTTTAGTGTGCATCTAGGCCCAGGAATCTGCTTTGCTACCTGCAAAGCATTTGACAGCAAAACACCACTCTCCCAAAGGCAAAATGGGTATGGGAGGAGATTCAGGCAAGTGCAGAGAAAGGTTCTATCTACACTGTTTAAGTTTAGGCTTTGGACAGGGCTCAGAGCATTCAAACCCATAATGCCTGGATTAAAACAAGGAGGCAATTTATAATGTTAATTAACAGCATACTCAGAGCTTACAGGAAGTTTTTTTCCCCCCCTCTTATTGCTGTAATAGTTAAGTCTAAATAAATAGATAGGGGATTTTGTCATGGGGTAAGTGAAGCATTCCAAGTGAGAGCAGTGGGCATAGCAGCTGTCACCTTGCTAGAGCTCAATTAGTATCAGCAGCTTCACCTATCCCCTAAGTAGGGTGAGGGAGGGTGGAGGGGGAGCCAGGAACAGGCAGGCTGCTTCTGCTGCCAAGAAACAGATGCTAACAAGAACTAAGGAGAAATGTGTCAGTGCCTGTTAGGACCTAGCCAAAGAGTGTCTCATGAGCTATTACAGTGGCTAGAGGCCATTTGTCAGCAAGGAGGGTCTTAAAGCTGTGAGAGTGTAGAGATGATCCCAAGAGGGAGGGATGGTGTATACAAAGAGAAGCTGAGACTGGAATCCGGATGCAGGAGGGATTAGTGAACCTTTGGAGGTACAGCCCATGTTCTTGTACTGAAGACCTTATATATATGACATGAAACAGTGCCCAGATTATAAAAGAAAACTGTGGTGCAGGATGAGGCTCCTTCATGTATTAAGGTTATTGTGCATGTTTATTGACCATAAAATGGAACAGATCATCACTAGTAAAGTCAGAAATTCTAACTTTCTTACAGGAAAGGCACATTTGAGTGGCTATAAAAGTTCTAATTCATTGTGCCAAAGCTCTTTAAAAGTAGTTTTAAATACAGTTAGACTTCCAAGTCCATATACAGTAGTCTGAGTTTTCCAAATGATGAGTTGGAAATGAAAAAAAAAAAAGGCAATTGATATATGTTAATCCTCTTAATGTCTGAAGTTCAGAGTAGCCAAGGCATTCTTTCTGTGAGAAACCCCTACTGAAACAACTTGTGTTTGAAATTCTTCCCTCTTGTTTTGTTCCACCCTCTACACCTTTTATCACAGGCAAGCTACTTCTTATGCTTTTGTTACTTTTTGTTGTTTCCATCCCACACCCTGCGTGGCCAATGGCAGAAAGAAACAACGTCTGTTACAGGATGAAGACTTCTAAACTGTGTGCACTTTACATCAGGAAACAGGCAAAACAGGTACAGTTTAATTTGCATGTAGCAGTCACAAATAGTCACACTTGCAGTGGAATTGAAGTGAAATAACAATGGCGAGCACTTGAGTTCCCAAACAGAAGAACACATACTGACTGCTCGGGTAGTCCCTGCATTTTAACACTAAGCAGATGCTTCAGCCAGCTTCCTAGCTTCCATTTCCTGCTTAGCCTTCTCCCTCATTTCTCTTTCTCTCTCAATGAGATGTGCTCGCTCTTGCTCCCACTCCTTTAGCTTCTGCTCATGTTTTGCAATGTCTTCCACTTCACATGCTGGCAGCTCTTTCTCAACAAGTTGGGTGGTCAGTGTCAATAGGCTTTGAAACTCAACCTTGCCAAGTGAATGCAGCTTAGAGTACAGCTCCTGTCATAAAGAGAGATTTGGTGGGGAGTGAGAAGGAGAGAGCCAGTGAGTCACAAAATAATGAGCCACAAAATACTTCACTGTAACAACCGACACATGGCTGTTTGAGTCCATTAGTTGGGCTATACAGGCCAGGTAACTCTTTTATCCCAGCAAAGCATTTTGACTGTGGTAGATCATACCATTTCTTGAAATGCAGACCTCTAGATTTTTATGTTGTTTTTGAGCAATAAACTAATACCAAGTAAGTTTTATTTTCATTAACCAATGAAATTATTTTTATTTTACAAGTTCAGTTATCTGGTATTAACAAAGATCAGCAGACAAGTCAACTACAATAAATACAATACAATCTAAACAACTTGGGTTTCTGTCTTACCTCAAAGCCAATCCAACAATTGCTTCACACTGCCTGCATTAGCATTCCTCTCAACAGATGCCCATCACTTTAAATGCTCTCTTGCTAATGGCATACTAAGTAACTCCCATGATTTTTCTTCCACTGTGATCTAAGGCTTAACTATGCTAACACAAACTAATTTTTTTTTAGGGATATTCTACACTGAAACTAAGATAAGGACTTAAGAAACTTGCAGTATTTCTTTATGTGCAGTATTTCTTTCTTGAGCTTTACTTAATTAAATTTCAATATAGCATGAAAGCGTCAATTCACTTTAGATGATAAATCATCCAGTTATACTAATTCTGGCTTTCTGGAATCTTTAGTCTGATGGCTCACTAACAATTTGATTAACTGCCTTAAAAAAGTGCAGATACAAAACCAAGGAATTTCCTGGAGGAAAGACAGACATGGCACCGGCAGATTCTTTACCTCTTTGCTCACTCATTGGGTAGTAACACATTTTCCTGATTGTTCTTTTAAACAAAACACTTATACTAATGTGGAGAGTTTTCTCACAG
>VYZU01070018.1:1619-19723 GCA_013401355.1 Ceyx cyanopectus
GCCTTTTGAATTGATGTGGTAATTATTCTTGTACTGCATGTAATTTACAAATGCTTAGATATAAATATTTACAGTTGCAAATCTGTGGACAAATAATTTCTATTCTCTGTTTGAATAGCTCCTATAGCACACCAAGCAGTGCAAAATGTGAATTTTACTGTTAAATATAGAGCTAGGTAGAACGTGGGTGCTTGAATGATGAGATAAAGTGGAAACATACTGACTGTAAATATGGTCAAATTGATATATTTAAAATATGAATAAACATTTGCAGGCAGGTTTTTCTTCATCACTTATTGCAGTAAGAATGAAGGAAAGATTGTGTATGTTGTAATACCACAGACAACAAAGACCCATGTCCTTTGACACTGGTTTTTATTGTTTTTTTCAGCACCTCTCTATTTTTCCTTTGCTTCCAAGTTTGTTTGTTTTGGGTTTTTTGGGTTGTTTTATTTTTTTCTTCCCTGCTGATTGTGTTCTATGTTTTTCAAGGACTATTGCAGCATTAAGGAAAATGAGAATTTGCTCTAGATGTGGATGACTGGCAAAAATCCCTCTATTTCTCTTAATGCCATGATGAAGCTTTGTAGCTAGAGGATCCAGAAGCAGAATATAGTGGATCTGTGAGGAAACATGGTTTGAGTGAAAGGGCTAACTCACAGTGGCTTCTATTGAGGTTGATTCAGAACAGGAGCCCAATTTTAAGTGCTCTGGATCACTCAGTCTACTTATTTTGAACAGTGCAGTTTATCTTCCCTTCATTTCTTACTTGTTGTCCTGATTGATGAGTCAGTATTTATGCAGAATGAATTAATTTCACCTTTTATGAATAAAGCACAGCATTGTAATAATTTAGAGCACTGGATCTGAGACTAAAGAACTAGTGAAAACATTTAAGTGTATTATGTTATATATTCCTCTCTCTGAACAGTCAGAAGAACCTTAAAAAATTCCAGCTTGGAATTTTTCTTGAAGCATTCCAGAAAATAATTTTTCTAAAGATCCTGCACTTTGAAATGCTTCTACAGAAGTATTTGAGGCTAATCCTCTTAGAGATAACACGTTCAGAAAAGACAAAATGTATGAAACTACAGCTTGTTCTATCTAAAGAAATATCTATGTATTAGCATTCAAATAAATCCTAAAATAGAACCAGGTATTTGGTTATAAACACATTTAAGAAATTATGCTGAAGTAGTCTTAGTCAGGACAGTGGTAGATTTATGGCTCCTGTGTAGGATTGGGAATTGGCTGAAGGACANACGTGCAGTCCCCGTGGAAAGTCAGAAGCAGTGGTGGGTAGCTGTGGAAATGTGTTGGGTGACAGTTCCAGCAGCATAGTGGAGGCCAGGCTGTGGCACATGGCTGTCAGCAAGGCTGTGCTGATAAAGGGCTAAAGGGTGAAGCCCAAGCCCAGATGAGCCCAGCAGAGCAGCTGAGGCCAACGTCCTTGGTCTGTCCTTGAGCCCCATCTCACAATGGACCAGCCACCCCCTTCCAGGAGCTGCTGTCATTTCCTGCCTCCAGGCTGTTCCCAGGCTTTCCCAGGCTCAACAAGGTGCAAGAAGTGTGTTGTTGTGGCTCTGCTTCCTTGTGAGAGAAATGTGAGATTTCTCTGACCTTTGGAAAAAATGATGGCTTCTCCACAGAGTGGAGGTACTTGCAATATTCTTAGGGTCTGTATTTTGGATTGATCTCCCCAAGATCAATCAAATCTCTTGTCTGGAATTCAATCCTTCCAGTCTGCAAGATTTCCGGCCAATTAATTCTTGAGCACTTTGTTATTACACTCATTGGAGCTCAATAGCTATGGAAAATTCTCCTGATATTTTGGATGAATTGCAAACACTTTTTTCCCTATAATCTGGAATAATCGTGCCTTAAATCTGAGATTTCTTACATTTTCCCCAAATGCAAGTTTAATATTAAAATTTTCTTTTGATTAAATGCTTTGAATAGTGTATCTGGAAGACTAATCAATATTTTAAATGCATTCAGACATGTTAGCTGCTTACTCGTTACGCAGAGAAATAATGAACTTGCTATATGAGAAGGTAAAAAAAATGAATAATTCATAATCATTAATTTATTCAGTTTTTGCCTTTTGAATTGATGTGGTAATTATTCTTGTACTGCATGTAATTTACAAATGCTTAGATATAAATATTTACAGTTGCAAATCTGTGGACAAATAATTTCTATTCTCTGTTTGAATAGCTCCTATAGCACACCAAGCAGTGCAAAATGTGAATTTTACTGTTAAATATAGAGCTAGGTAGAACGTGGGTGCTTGAATGATGAGATAAAGTGGAAACATACTGACTGTAAATATGGTCAAATTGATATATTTAAAATATGAATAAACATTTGCAGGCAGGTTTTTCTTCATCACTTATTGCAGTAAGAATGAAGGAAAGATTGTGTATGTTGTAATACCACAGACAACAAAGACCCATGTCCTTTGACACTGGTTTTTATTGTTTTTTTCAGCACCTCTCTATTTTTCCTTTGCTTCCAAGTTTGTTTGTTTTGGGTTTTTTGGGTGGTTTAATTTTTTTCTTCCCTGCTGATTGTGTTCTATGTTTTTCAAGGACTATTGCAGCATTAAGGAAAATGAGAATTTGCTCTAGATGTGGATGACTGGCAAAAATCCCTCTATTTCTCTTAATGCCATGATGAAGCTTTGTAGCTAGAGGATCCAGAAGCAGAATATAGTGGATCTGTGAGGAAACATGGTTTGAGTGAAAGGGCTAACTCACAGTGGCTTCTATTGAGGTTGATTCAGAACAGGAGCCCAATTTTAAGTGCTCTGGATCACTCAGTCTACTTATTTTGAACAGTGCAGTTTATCTTCCCTTCATTTCTTACTTGTTGTCCTGATTGATGAGTCAGTATTTATGCAGAATGAATTAATTTCACCTTTTATGAATAAAGCACAGCATTGTAATAATTTAGAGCACTGGATCTGAGACTAAAGAACTAGTGAAAACATTTAAGTGTATTATGTTATATATTCCTCTCTCTGAACAGTCAGAAGAACCTTAAAAAATTCCAGCTTGGAATTTTTCTTGAAGCATTCCAGAAAATAATTTTTCTAAAGATCCTGCACTTTGAAATGCTTCTACAGAAGTATTTGAGGCTAATCCTCTTAGAGATAACACGTTCAGAAAAGACAAAATGTATGAAACTACAGCTTGTTCTATCTAAAGAAATATCTATGTATTAGCATTCAAATAAATCCTAAAATAGAACCAGGTATTTGGTTATAAACACATTTAAGAAATTATGCTGAAGTAGTCTTAGTCAGGACAGTGGTAGATTTATGGCTCCTGTGTAGGATTGGGAATTGGCTGAAGGACAGAGCCCAGAGAGTTGTGGTCAGTGGAGCAGAGTCTGGCTGGAGGCCTGTGACTGGTGGAGTCCCCCAAGGGTCAGTGCTGGGTCCAGTATTATTCAATATATTCATCAATCACCTGGATGAGGGGGTTGAGAGCACCCTCAGCAAGTTTGCTGCTGACACCAAACTGGGAGGAGTGGCTGACACAGCAGCAGGCTGTGCTGCCATCCAGAGAGACCTGCACAGGCTGGAGAGCTGGGCAGGGAGAAATTGAATGACATTGAACAAGAGCAAGTGTAGAGTCCTTCATCTGGGGAGGAACAACCCCATGGATGAGCACAGGCTGGGGGCTGATGTATTAGAGAGCAGCTCTGGAGAAAGAGCCCTGGGGGTCCTGATGGACAGGGGGTGACCATGAGCCAACAATGCACCCTCGTGGCCAAGAAGGCCAATGGCATCCTGGGATGCATTAGGAGAAGTGTGGCCAGCAGGGCAAGGGAGGTTCTCCTCCCCCTCTACTCTGCACTGCTGAGACCCCACCTCGAGTACTGTGTCCAGTGCTGGGCACCCCAGTTCAGAAAAGACAGAGATTTACTGGAGAGAGTCCAGTGCAGGGCACCAAGATGCTGAAGGGAGTGGAGATCTCCCTGCTGAGGAGAGGCTGAGAGAGCTGGGGCTCTTTAGCCTGGAGAAGAGGAGACTGAGGGGGGAGCTCAGCAGTGNACCCCTGACACTCTGTGATTCTGTGTAAGGATTCTTAAGGGAAGCTTGCTTGCTGTGCAGCTCTGTACTGGACACTCAGCACGGCTGTCCTGCTCAGGACATCCAGTTGCCAGACGCTGCTCTGCAGGAACCTCCTGCCCCAGGCACACAGATGGTTCCACTTCCTATGCTAGTTGGCTGCTGCCATCTGCTGGCTTTTTTCCAGGGCCTTTGGTCACTCCTGCACTCTCTGGGGGCTTAGCAGCACCTCCAACCACCTTCCAGAATGGCCGAGCATAAAATCACTGTTTTAAATATGATTTCCATCATGGGCGAGGTCCGTATGGGGTTTGCCTCCAGTTCAGAAATACCACAGCTGGGGCGTGATGAGTGAGCTCCTGAGGGCTGTGGCAGGTGCCTGTAGTGTGTGTGTACTCCCCTTGGTTCACAAATATGAATTGAGAAGAGGGTAGGCCAAAAGGGGGTTGCACTGAGATGAAAATCTCTGTGCTGTTGTGTAGTGACAGCACAAAGGATGATTGAACCTGGCTTCCTGCTGCTGATGTGGTACATAGTGGGGTCGTGTGCCTGTGACTAACTCTTCCTCCCTGGGGGAACAGGCAGACATGATATTTGCTTCTTAGGATACTGCTAAAACACTCTTCACATTTTAATCTGAAAAGTATGAGCAAAATTCTGCTGTCAGTAAAATGAACGTCAGAACAAGTGCATGCGCTAAGTTTAATTTCATTTAATATTTAATGACTAGCTAGCTTTTCCTGAGATAATGATTTCCCAAGAAGAGAAGATCAGAGCAGACCTCCTGCTAGTGCAGCACAGCTACAGCAGGAACTGCAGAAATGCAGGGTCAGGCTAGCAAAATGAGATTCTGCCATCTGTAGTCATTGTGGATAGCACTTCACTCCTCAAGGGTCTGCCTGTGGGTCAGTAGGGCTGCTGGAGAGGGAAGGACACATTCAGTCTGCACTGAGGCACAGAGTCTGACCCTCACTGCAAAGTGCTCTCTCCCTTGGAAAGAATAAACTGGACACAGCTTAAGGCAATCCTCTGTATATTCTGCTTTTTATGAGAGAGGAGTGGGATGTTTCCTCCCAGATCTCCCATGTCACAAGTGCTATCCAGCCCTTTCCAGTGTCACATAAAATCCCCCCTCAACCATGTGATCTTATTTTCTATAATGAGAACTTTTATACAACAATCTCCACCACACGTGTGGAACAACAATCTGCTTACAACTGTGCATGGCAAACAATGCTAGAAACACTTGACCATCAATTACTGTCTGTATGGTTAGGTCATCAATGTCAAAAATAAGGTTCCTACACTCAGCAGGTTAGCAGATGTAGGTGTTGGTGGTCCACACAGAATAGACACTGATTTGTTCTCTCATTTGTATGTGCTCTGCAATGCCATGCTAGTGTCTTGCTGGTTCTTGTCTTTGGCATCCTCAGATGTGTATCTCGAGAGTTAGAAGAGCCATTAGATGTAAGGAAGGAACAAGAAGACCCACAGCATATGTTAAGTCTGCAAGAGAACAGGACTGCCTGTGCTAACCCTAATCCACGTGTATGATGATGGTCTGGGAAGCTAAAAAAAAAAAAGACTGTAGGAATTTGCTCTAAATGACAGCACATGCAGTTGGCAGAGTGACTGAAACTTGGTCCCTGAAGAACCCCTCCAGGAAATGTAACTTTTCTGACACAAAGTGAGTGGGTTTATTAAGTGGATTAAATGATTTGAGAGTCATCTTCTTCCCATAACCAGCCTAACATCTGTAACTCTTCCTCTATTTGTGTTTGTTTGTTTGTTTTTCTGCCATTGGATAGGGACCATCTCCATAAATCAATTTGTTTATTTGTGGTTTGGGTTTTTTTTTGATGATGGATAAATTGACTGATAATGTCATCACTTCCTTGTGAACCCAAAGATAAATTCACAGGCTGTTAGCAAAAGCACTGCCTGTCATCTCTACTGAGCAGATATTTCTCCCTCCTCCCCAGACTCTCAAGATGGCTCGAGGCTCCTTTTCCTTTAATGTTTTACTTTTCACTGAACTGCACCCTGTGGTTAATTTTCCCTCTGCAGCTTCTCCTCAGCAGCCTGCAGTTACGTGGCTATATTCCACTTTCAGATCTCACAGTGTGCCAAGCATGAGGTGCAGCAAGAAGCAGTGGCACAGGTTTTGGAGGAGCTGGTATTTTTTTTATATTTTCCTCCTGGCTGGCATTAAGGAACAAATAACTGAAGATTTGTACCTGTTCATTTGAAATAAATCCCAAAGTATGTCTGAAGACATAGGAAAGGTGGTTCTCAGGTACTGCCCTTGCTTGCTTGTCAGATGCCAACAGGGGGAGTTTCAGCTCTGTCTCAGATTTATGCTGCTGACTTTATCCTCGATTTTAGTGATATTGATCATGGAGGATAAAAGTTACTTATTTTTCCACATTTCAATAACTTTTTGTAATGCCTCTTTCCTTAAAGAAACGCTTCTGTAGCTCTTCTATAGATTGAAAATGAAGACACTCTTCATATCTCTTGTTGAAATCCTTTTAAAAAGAGCCTATGAAGTGGTTCTACACCTTGCTTTGTTAGAGTGTAGAATTTGGTAATTCTGAGATTAATTAAAACTCCCTTTTAGAAAACTATATCTCTTTTTCTCCCTGATGACTGAAGCACAGCTAACTTCTCTTGCTCATTTTTTGTAAACTAAGTTTTAAATGATAAGATCTTAGAAACCCAAAAAATCTGCCTCTGGCCTATCAGTTTAAATCAATTCATTCATAGCCAGATAGAAAACAAATGAAGGAAAATGATCTCCCTTTTATTTGTTTATTTGTTTAAGGGGGAAGTAAATGGGGAAAAACTCACTTGTGAGAGGATGCAAGCCATGCTTGTGTAGAAATTAATGGAGAAAGACTTTATGGAGAGACAGTTTTTTTGTCTGTGTAAATAGGACAGAGAATGTCTGTGCAGTGCTGCAGTCAGTTCTACCAGCTCCCAGCAAGCTGCAGTTTCATTTCTTTTCACAGAATTTCTCATTTATTTCTTATGTGAAAAAGTACACAAGGGCTGCATCTTTTCTGTAACATAAGCACAGTGTTTTCAGTTGCTACTGAAGAAGGTACCTTCTGTATATTGAACCTCTAGGGTTCACTCGAGTTGCATTTCAAGCATTTTTTTTGCTGCTATCCAGACCAGAATTCAGCTTCTGAATATGCTTCATTTTTGGGTGTGAAAACATGAAGAGATTAAATCCAAAGCTCGTTGGGTGAAAACTAAGATATCCTGAGTCATCCAGTCAGAGCTGACACTAGCACCTCTTTTCAAAGACATTACCTCTGGCTCTGAGCTTCAAAACTATAGCTACTTCAACTATGGTGTCTCAGCTGACAGGGTCCAGAGCTGTGATCTTGTCAACAGAGGCTTAGGCAGGAGGAATTTGGAGGAATCCTGCAAAATGGACTTCTTCCTAGTTGGTGTAAGGAGCATTTCTAAGGAGTTAAAAATTTTTCAGATTCCATTTGGCATCTGAATTTTGAATTTACAAGATGCGTTGCTCTCTCCACACACACCAGAGGGCCATGCTCTGTGAAATAAACAAAAACCATGTAATTAAAGATGTGTGCATATAAATACACGGATAAAAACTGTGATTGCCCACTTCAGAAATCCAAATTAAAATTCATGTCTCTAGCAGTGGCACTCATCGTTTCGCTCAGTCCAGTTTTGCAGTCAGATAAAAACCTTTTTAATTAGTAGCTACCAGCAATTTGGTGAGTGGGTAGCTAGAGTGAGGAAGGTTAATGCTGTATCTGGAGGGGGAAGGGAGTCAGTGATGTAGGAAGCAGGAGATTTTTCTCAGTTTGATGAATTATGTTGGAAAGAAATCCAGTGTGTCTTGCTGTTGACATAATTGCATTGCATGTGCTGCAATGGCCCTCTGCAATGGGCTGATCCTGCACATGTACCAAAGGGCAAGGATGGGCTGGTGCCATTGATTGCTGAGATTCCCTGTCTGTTCCCATGCCAGCAGTTCAGCTGGAAGGGGTGAATGGTTCCAGGGGTATTAGGAAAGGTGCCAAGATCTGTAGGGCTGGAAGGTTTTACTGGGACAGTTGCAATACTGTGGTAATACCTCTGCCTGGGTCTGGCTCTTGAGTAAGAAATGGAGAGGAAAAGTAATTTCCAAGTATACTCAAGTAGGTCATCTCTATCACTGACTGTGACCCAAATATCTCCCCTGAGAATGAAGCCTCATTTCACACCCTGGGCAAACAGTGTGGAGGCAGAGCTGGAAATCCTTCCATTTCTCCTGTGTCCAATCTTCTGGCAAAAGCCCAGGTTGGTTGCTCAGACCACTGTTGGAGAGTGAGAGGAAAGGCATGTGGATATTTGGAGTGTGTTTAGATCAAGAACTAAGAGCCTGGGTCACAGGATGAAGACAGCCATGTGAGCTTGCACAGGTATTGCTCTTGTGCTGTCCTCACACCTTGGGTGGAATCTTTTTGTCCCCAAAACAAGGACTATGTGTACATTGCAGGATACACAGCAGTGTGCCACACAGCCATGGCTTCTGGCCACACATCTGCTTGTGTGGACATGCTGCTTTGCATGGCAGGGCATGCCATGCTTTCCTTGGGAAGGAAACCTGGATGCACACAGGCAGGGGAGGAGCTGAGATACAGCAAGTACACTGGTCAGGATGGCTCAGGGAATTTCACTGTCTGGTAGGCAGCACACAGCCAAAGGTCATAGCAGAGTATCAGGGCTGCCCAGTCAACATGACTGTGAGGCAGAGCTCTTATGGCTGCATGAATGGGGCTCCCAAGGCCAATCTGTAATTGTGAGATCTTAAGACTATCAGGTAAATGCATAGGCTGCTGGGTGCACCATATGCACAGCTACCTCTGTATATAACAAAATGAAAAACCTTGTGAATGATGAAGTGGGAAAACCTAAGTTAACTTCTAGTATGGAGGTGGATATTTGAGGTATGTAAGTTAAAAACTTTTTATGGGTAAATGAAAAATCAAGGGAAAATTACTTATGTCTTCCATGACTTCCAGACAGGCTTTACATGGACACTAAATAAAACAGTGTGCTTTCCTGGAGTAAGGCCAAGATGCTGTCAAGGATCATATGTCTTTCAGTCAAAAGTGGTATAAAATCTCACTGGCTCTAAAGAGAAAAGGGATGTCTATGAAGGGAAGTGGAAATACCTGAAGAGTAATTGTTGGTTCTGGGAGCTGCATATTTAAAACAGAATATCCCAAGAAACAATGGGAGAGGAATGAGAGCCAATGCTTTAAAACAAAACAAGAAAAAAACCATTAAGCAAGTAAGCCTTGTGTCTACCATGTGCTTAAGAACAATAGTGCTGAGTCAAAACCTGCTGGACTCATTTGGGAGTGCTGTGCTTTAGCTAGCCCAGCTGAACTGGAATGCTCAGCTTGTCTTTCAACAAGCCCGTGGAAGTTGTCAGAGATCTGATCTGCTGTTCAAGCCCTGCTGAACAGCCCTCAGAGCTGATACACCTCTTCTGTCTGGTTAGGGGCCCAGCAGAAAAATTAAAGGTCAAGCAGGTTGTAGGCTTAGCAGGTGATTGTGTTTTAGAGGTATGTAGAATGAGATGTTTTCTTCTGAATGGAAGAAAAATGTTGCCTCAGAAAGATGTCTCCTCATGCATTCTTTTTTTTTTTTTTTCTGAAACTGTTTAAATATAACCAAGATGAGCAGCTTGGGGAGTTATTTCATGTGTGTGATGTTACCCAGACTAGCTTAGCTCTTTGTATAGGGCAGCATGTCCAAGGCAATTCAGGTCTACGTAAGTCAGAGCTATCAGAGTTTGATCCTGCACCTTGCTCCCTCAATCCCTGCCAGGAGGGATTTGTCTGATCTTGTAATGAGCCAAATCAGAGGGCTAAACTGATTGAATACTGCTGCTTTTTCCTGCAGAGTTACTTTTTACCCGGTTTAATTCCCTGAACCAGCTCATGACAGGGTCATAGCAAAGCCTAATACTGGGCATGCAAGAGCTAGATGGAATTTGTGGTTGAGGTGAGAAGGAAATGACAGGACCTGGATTAGTTGAGCTCTTGGAGAGCCTCAACCTACAACAGTTGACTCTTCCTCCTCCACTGCATCCATTTATAGACCTTCAGAACCCTTATGTATTTCATATCCATTTTTATCTGAGTAGGGATAGCTGTTTTGTAGGGCAGCTGCATACTTCTGGACCTGCATCCTCCTTCACAGACTGTGCTCAGAAAGGCTGGACTTTACACTCAGCAGCACAATGCATCCACCTGGGTTTCTGAAATGCTGTGTCTCAGCTTAAGGCTTACATCCTACTGCCCCATTGCCTACCACTCACACGCAGAGTTACAAAGACACCCTGCAGTGCAGCTAGGGTGATGCTGTTTTACTTTGAGCATGTCTCAGGAAGGCATTTGTTGTTGTCGTGTCTCATCTTCATCCTGTGCAAGGTGATCCCAAGTAGAAAAGATCTCACTACCTCAGCTCTATGGGCTTGATTCTGTGCCCTCCCCTCAGCTGTTTTTTTAGTCCAAGTTCTGGTGGAGGCAAGACTGACAGAATGACAGAATCATAGCAATGTCTGGGTTGAAAGGGACTTCTATAGGTCATCTAGTCCAACCCCCTGCTGACAGCAGGGACATCTTCAACTAGAGCAGGTTGCTCAGAGCCTTGTCAAGTCCCACTTTGAATGTCTTCAGGGATGGGGCCTCAACCACCTCCCTGGGCAACCTGTTCCAGTGTCCACCACTCTTGTGGTAAAGAACTTCTTCCTTATTTCTAATCTAAATCCACTCCTTTTTAATTTTAAACCATTGCCCCTCATCCTTTCAATACAGGCCTTTGGAAACAGCCCCTCTCCAATTTTTTATAAGCTCTCTTCAGGCACTGGCAGGTGCTCTAAGGTCTCCCCAGAGCCTTCTCTTCTCCAGGCTGAACAACCCCAGCTCCTTCAGCCTGTCCCCACAGCAGAGCTCTTCCAGCCTCTGAGCAGCTCTGTGGCCTCCTCTGGCCCTGCTCCAGCAGCTCCATGTCTCTGCTGTGCTGAGGGCTCCCGAGCTGGCTGCAATACTCCAGGGGAGGTGTGAGCAGAGCAGAGCAGAGGGGCAGAATCCCCTCTCTCCAGCTGCTGCCCACACTGCTCTTGCTGCAGCCCAGGCTGCCATTGGCCTTCTTGGCTGCCAGTGCCCACTGCTGCCTCATGGCCAGCTTCTCAGCCACCAACACCCCCAAGGCCTTTTCTGCAGAGCTGCTTTCCAGCTCCTCAGCCCTCAGCCTGGGTGGATAGTGAGGGTTGTTCCCACCCAGCTGCAGGGCTCTGCACTTAGTCTTGTTGAACCTCATGAGGTTCCCCTGGGCCCACCTCTCCAGCCTATCCAGGTCCCTCTGGATGCCATCCCATCCCTCCAGCCTTTCCACAGCACCACTCAGCTTGGTGCCATCTGCCAACTTGCTGATGGTGCCTCCACCCCACTGTCAATATCATTAATGAAGATATTAAACAGTACAGGTCCCAGTCCATACCCCTGAGGGACACCACTTGTCACTGTTCTCCATCTGGACATGGAGCCATTGACCAGCACCCTCTGGATGTGACCATCCAGCCAATTCCTTATCCACTGAACGATCCACCCATCAAACTCTACATGCTAATACAGAGGCATGTAGAGTTTGACCATGTGTACTAAAAGTGCTTGTGCTGAATCTTAATCATCCTCTGAGCACAGGTAGGCTATGCAGTCTCTTCCATTTTATGTTGGGAAGGTGGCTATGTGGAAAAGGCAATAGACGTCAGTGTAGTGATGATTTGGTCTTGTCTCCTTTAACGGGTCCAGGAGTATCAATAAAATGATGCACTTGGGGTTACTAGTAAGAAGCAGCATTTCAGAGTATGGTCTCAAATGGTGTCCCCTGAGAACTTGCCTTACCAAATTGTGCTGACTCCTTGAGTTCAAAGAAAGTAAAAGTATTTTCAAAATTTGGCATGTAAGTAATAGTTGTTATTGCTGCAGAGACATTGAGCAATTGGAGCTGAGCGTGGGAAGTGGCCTGTAAAATCATAAAAGGTGGGGAGAAGTCACAACAATTTCTCTCCTAAGTGTACGTTCCACATTTTGTGAAGGCCTGAGAGCTTACCTGTAATTTCACCTTTTCTGACAGTTTGACTCCTATTTCCACTTGCCAACCATTGCCATTGTTTGAAGCCTCCATCTCTCATCTGTTTGCCTTGGCAATTTCTGTTAACTCTAGCCCAGCCTACATGTTTTAGTTACTACCAGTCAGATGGAGGGACTTGACCTTCCTTCCTTAATGTCTTCTCAGTGTTCCTTTGGTGCTGGTTATGGGATGTAGAATTTTATTTTATTTTTTTTCTCAGAGACTGTATCTACCTGAGGGTTGAAAAAATGAACATTGTAATTCAAGGCAATAGCACGTAGCAGTGAAGAATATAAATGGTGTTCTTGCCTTAGCCTGGTTTCTTGCAATCCCTTTTTCACTAGGAGCAGATAGATGACTATTCCAATAATTAAAAGGAATACACCTGGAGAATTAGCTGTATAATGAATGCCCCAGAAGTTGTAACTTCAGCTCCCTGATAGTGCATTCAGCTCCCATGGGCCTAAAATGCAGAAGCCAAATTCCATTTTAAAGCTGCTGCTTTCAGATAGCAGTATGAGCTCTGGTACCAGAAACATTTAAAGAACATATTCTACTTATATTAATTATCAGTGCACACCTTAAAGTGACATTTAATGAGAGCAAGAATAGGGCAGTAATAAATGCTGAAATATGATAGCCTGCATTTTGTGTGAATTATCTGTGGACAGAAGAAGAAGTAATGACTTGTTAAGGGTTTCAGTTTCTAATATACATGGAAAAGGGAGAAAATAAGTCCCACAATGGAGTTACCTATGGTTGTTCTTGACCATATGGGAAATATGTGGCTTCTACACTCATGGGTGATAGGACAAAATCTAGAGTAGCTGACTCCTATATATGTATGAGTAAACTGGCTGTATTTCTTGCTTAGAATCTAATCTTAGAATCTAATCAGTGCTGAACCTCAGAGAAAGGAGTTGAAAAACTGAGTTTCTTTTTCATATTATACAGCTTTGGATGCTTTTTTATGAATAAAATGACACAACAAATTGGGAAGTAACAAGAAATTGTAAGCAGGGCTAGCATGTGGAAAGTCAAAGCTATCTACACCTGAATAATGTTCTTAGTAATGAAGGGCAAACAGGAGTATAATTTATTATTGCCTCTCTATGTGGCTTCAGAGATCACATATTCCAAAGTAAAAAAAAATGGCATGCATGTGTTCCCTAAGATATTCTTCAAAATGGAGGGGCAATATATCAAAACCTTATTTCCTGGTAATGAATTTTAAATAAGTGCCCAGGGCAGCAGGTCACTGATGTTTCCACTTTGCAAATTGGGTGGGCTGTGAAAGACCCTAGAGCCCTTCAAAGGCGCCTTAAAAAAGGGGAAAAAAAAAAGAAAAAAAAAAAAAAGAAAAAAGATCCCTAGCTTTAACTGACCAAACTTTTCAAGAAAAATACCTGAAACAATTAGGAGAATGAAAACCAGGAGGTCAGATTACTTGGCCCATGGCTGAGGATTTACATAAATAGGCCTAACCTTTGACTTGAAAATAAAAGGTAAGTACAGAGCCCTGACAGAACAGCAGGTCATTGGTATTTACTCTATAAAGTACTGCCTCTGATGCTATGACAAAAATGCCAGGAATTCCACTGATCACTGTGTGCTGATAGGGCTCAAAGGTATGCAGCCAGCTAACAGAAACCCAGCCTACCTGACTGATCGAAACTGCATTACTCCCACGCATTTATAACCTGCAATCTGTGAGCGTGGGAAAGTGTGCAAGGCCTCAGATTAATTCCCCAGGGAAAAAAAAGAATAAATTGAGAAAGTTGCCATATTTAAGCTTTTTGAGTTTTTGTTGTTGGTTCTTTTGGGGCAACATATAATAAAATTAACAAAAATTCTCTCCAAGTGAGCATCTTAAGACATTTTCTTCACTGTTCAAGAGCCCAGAATTAGTGTTGCACGTGCAGGCTGAGGCTGGTGTCACAACCACCACTGTGGGACTGTGTCAAGGATAATCTGTGCTTATCATCAGCCTTCAAGTGTCAAAATATTAACAAGCTGAAGGAAGCCATCCCTGGCTCAATTTTTAACTGAGGAAACTCTAGACAGTAAACCTATGGGAGAAATTGTACGTTGTGTGTTATTCTGTATTTGTCAAGCAATGGCTCTGCATTCACAGTTCAGAGAGGGAAAGGTAGATCAAAAATCTGTTTGCATTTTTATATCTAGCATGATAACAAATATGTTTTAGATTTATTTTTTTTTTCTACATGGATAGCAGAGAAAAGAATACCCCTGTGACAGTGGAAACAAGTGCAAAGTTTTTATGTCCATGCTTTATAGAGAGAGATATAGTTTCCTGTTCCAGTTTGAGACACAGGAGCACACCAAGCATCCTGCAGGCTGTTTCAAACTTGTTTCTCTAATTAATCAAAAGTGATCCATTACAGAAAAACCTGCAGGAATGTCAGAGATGGATGCTTCTGCTGTGCTGTTTTTGACTTGCTTGTTGAAACAGAAGGGGAAGCTGTTAGTGCCTGTCTAGTAAATTATTGAAGGATGGTGTAAGAGGGGCCTGCCACCTTCCTCTTGAAGGGCCAGGAAGCCTAGGGCTAGCCAGCCCTATGCTGCTTTCCCTGTCTGCTAGGCTGCTGGGGAGTTTTGGAGGTTGGTGGAGGAACACCCCACAGCTTGGGACTGATGGGAGGAGGAGATGGTGACCACTGGAGGACATTCAGGCTGTTCTGGTGAGGAACCAGTTGTCAGTCCCCCTGTGCTCAGTGGGTTTGAGTGTTGTGTGAGGAAAAGCCCATTCCAGATCTGACCAGCATGGCCTTCACAGGGTACCACTGTGCACATCTCTCTTCCCCCTCTAGTCAATAGGCATGAACCCAAGGTATAATTCTGAAGGGAAATTAAAATTATTTGAAGGACATCCAGTCACTGGAGGGTGTTCATGGTGACCTAGAACCCCTTTGACATCAGTTCTGGTGCATCCCCACTGGCCTTGGGGGAATTGGGGCAGAGTCATTACACATGAAGCCCCATAGCTCCAAGAACAAGGATTTGCTAGTATAACAACAAGGTTAGAAGTAGCAAGGCTATCTCAGGGAACTGAGAACTGCAGTCCAAGGCAGGGAGCTGCCGCTGGTGATAATAGTACCCTGAAAAATGATGTGGGCAAATCCCTGATTCAGGGTATATAAGGAGCACTTCTGTCTTGATTGAAGGTGAGGAAAGGGGAGTTGGAGGCCTAGACTACTTCCCATGGCCTCTTATGTTCATCTCAGTCAGCATTTTGATAGGTATTGTGAACCATAGTAACACCTTCAGTGCTGATCTTCATATGAACCTGCTCTAAAACACCTCTGATTCGTTTGATTTTTCAATCCCCAACCACTGTAACTGCTATTTAACCCATTTTTTGCCCTTATCATCATCCTATGTCTTTGAACACACCTACATCTAATACTGAGTGCCCTAACTGGGCAGCAGTGGCAGGAGCATGGTCACAGCCTCTATCAAGAGGCTGGGAAGAATTTGTACATGGTCTTTTCCTCATCTAGATCTGTAATAAATGTTTTCCATTTTTCATTCTGAGGCTGAACAACATTTTTCTTTCTTTCCTTTTAAATTGGTAACTATATAGTTTGGGTTGCAAAGTTCACTTTGCTTTTGACAAATCAGTTTCCCAAGAGTAGTTTTGCTGAAAGACTTGATGACACACATGCCATCAGCATGGTAATTCAGATCTAGGTCCATTCATATGCAAAAGACTGCCTGTAGACCCTTTGCCTCCAGAGAGATCATATCTGGACAAATATGCATTTTTTAAAATTATATCATTTTGAGCCAGTTTCAAAGTTGTGCATTTGGGACAAATGCTTGGAACAAAGTGACCAGGTTTTTCCTGAGCTCATATTTAATTTCTGGTTCCTCCACTGCAGCTGTAGGAGAATACAACTTAAGGAAAGTGATCTAATGGGGCCACTTTGGTAATAGCACATAGTTACATGTAGGCAGTCTACAAACTGCCCACAGAGGTCAGCACCCTCTCTTCACCTTGACCGTGTGGTTTCTGAAGTTTTTAGTGTTCATGATGTAGAAGATGTCACCTCCTAATTGGAGCTGTGAAACTGTGTGAGGGCAAGATCAATCCTGAGGAAAGGTTTGTGGAAAAATTAATTTTGTCCATATTGTCATCTCAGTCCTGATCTTCAGATTCTCATCAACTCTTTCTGTTTCCCAAGCAGTCTGTTAAGAGCTACATCCTTTGTGGAATAGCTGTCCCTGCACAGTTTATACACAGACTGCTCTTGAGTCCTGGACTAAAATTTCGGGAAGTGAGGTAGATATTGTGGAATGATGAGCTTTGTTCTTCTGCCTTGACCAGTAGGGTAGCAGCCTTTGGCTGTACTCTTCTGTTTATCTTTTAATTAAGATGTCAGGTATGTAAATCCTCTTACCTGTTATACCACCAAGTACTGAATTCATCCTTACATGATCTCTGATGGCAAGGGGCTTTTTATTAATGGCACTTGTGCCACTCCATTCTTGCAGAAACACAGGTAAATACCTAGTATGAGAGGACTTACAAAATCCTACACTGTCACTTGCTTCCTTCACAGTTTTGTTTGTTTTTCTGGGTCTGTACCTGACAGAGCAATCCATCCCCTCTTTTACCTTCTGCCTTGGGGGTAGAACTAAACTTCCACTCCCTGAAAGACCTGAACTGAATTGCTCTGGGGAGGCTGTGTTGGACTCATTTACTCTACTCCCTGTCTACTTGTGCTTCTTTCCACCTGGAAAGTCATCTTTAGTCCCTTCAGTATCCTCTAACATTTTTTTGTGTCCAAGCAATGCATTCTGTGGCTCTTCCCCCAGAATTTGATACCATTTTAAACCCTAGAATATGATTTTCTTCCCCAACTCTCTACTGTTAAAAACATATTACTTCTTCCTCCATTCATCCAATTCCTGTAGCAGAGTAAGAACCATCCCTGTAAATCCCATATCAGACCAGCTTACCTTCTTTTGCCTGTAGATTTTTCCTCAGACCTAGCAAGACCACGGCCGAGACCACTGGTTTGGGTACCTGCATCCAGCTGGAAGTTAAGGTGTCCCTTTTGCTTGGGTTGGTTGCCTGTTCCTCTCCAGACACAGTGCTGTCCCTGGTTCCTGCAGATGAGTCCCTTGAGTGGCACCATCCACCTGAGTTGATCTTGCATATGCTCTCCAAGCATTTGGAAACTCCGCCAGTGGCCTCATGGAGCTCAGACTTGTTAGGTTGCCTCCAACTGCACAGAAGAGCTAATTTATCTCTTCACTGATAGTTGGGAAACATAAACATTCAGAAGCAAAACATTACTCAAAGTCATAAGGAAGGAAGCCTGCATTTGGAAAATCTTTTGTGGAGAAGCTCATTTTCTTTTGTGAAGAGCTCTCAGGCTTGTGTTTGCTAGAGGAGGCATCAGCTGAAGCAGCAGCAGCCAAAAGGCTTTGATTCATTTCATTTATTTTTAACTTTCCCATTGAAATGTCTAAGGAAAAAAAAAAAGCAAGCCAAACAAAAACCAACAAACACTTCCTTGGAGAGCCCTTATGCTCTGAGAAACGTTTCTGCTGCAATCTAGACACAGGCTGCCCTGGGAAGAGCCTGGCCAAGGACTGCCCAGGGGGCTGTAGTTTGCTAATTATTTATTATTTTTTACCCTGAACACAGACCTCTTTAAAAAGGCTGCTGGCATGGGTTTGACTTTTCTGTTGGCTTCTTTCTTTCTTTCTTTCTTTCTTTCTTTCTTTCTTTCTTTCTTTCTTTCTTTCTTTCTTTCTTTCTTTCTTTCTTTCTTTCTTTCTTTCTTTCTTTCTTTCTTTCTTTCTCTCTTTCTCTCTTTCTTTC